>RQTK01001178.1:40846-58962 GCA_003991915.1 Elysia chlorotica | reverse complement strand
TACTACTACTACTACTACTACTACTACTACTACTACTACTACTACTACTACTACTACTACTACTACTACTACTACTACTACTACTACTACTACTACTACTACTACAGTAGAACCTTACGCACATGCACTTTAGATTTTAACGATTTTTTTTGTTTATTGAAAGAATAGTTATTAATATTATTACACAGTCTACTATTTTGAGTATTGTTATTAACAAGGTCTTTTTTCAAATACATTTTTGACTTTTTGTTTTGTTTTAACTACAGACGTAAAGCCTCAAGATCTGCTAAGTTCTTTTCCAAAAGTAAAAGCTGAAGGTCTGACAAGTTCTGTGTCTAAGCTTGGTGCTACGGGGATCCAACAGCCTCCAATGTATCTGCCTGTGCTGCTGATTGGTGCACTTGTTACGAGATTCTTTGTTTAAACCTGGTGCAGTTGTTACGAGATTCTATGTTTAAACCTGGTGCACTTGTTACGAGATTGCTTGTTTAAACCTGGTGCAGTTATTACGAGATTCTATGTTTAAACCTGGTGCACGTGTTACGAGATTCCTTGTTTAAACCTGGTGCAGTTGTTACGAGATTCCTTGTTTAAACCATGTCTTCAGAAAGTTCCCCAGTGACTACAATGTATCCGTGTGTTCATTTCTGCCAAGTCAATACGGAGATATTATTTGAAGAACATTTAAAATTATAAGCTATAGAAACAATACTTTTTTTGCATCAAAAACATGTATCTGTTTGCATATAGTAAAGACTAAACATAATTAATTATTAAACTTATTTCTCACTTATTAAAAGAGTTTGTTTTTTATTTTGATAAAGACTCAGAATTTTAACTTGGCAGCCTAAATGTTTTATAGTTATGATCCTGTAGTATCACCGTGAAGCCAAAATGTTTTTTGATCGTGTAGTATCATCGTGAAGCTAAAATGTTTTATATGATCCTGTAGTATAATCGTGAAGCTAAAATGTTTTATATGATTTGTAGTATCATCGTGAAGATACAATCTTTCTACGAAGTGTGCGCACGTACTTAACTGTAATTAGACTTACAAATAACTCATGTGTTTGTTTGTTCCGTTTTGGAAGCTCATAGAAACATTTGCATTAATATTTTCTTGGCTCTGTCGATCCTCTTCTTATCAGTGTTTTTAGCGGAAGGGACAGATCGAAAGTAAACAGATAGTTTTATGTGTCGTTATGTTTGTAGTAAAACCACACGATGCACTAGACAGTTAATTCCGATGAGCAAAAAAATTACCTTCTTAAAAGATTTTAATGAATTAATAGGCCCGTAGAGTTAGGTTCGTTAGTGTAATTAAATAGATTAATGTGAATAGAAACTAGCACTTACAGTGCAATCAGTAGATGCATAATATTAATAATACAGTGATAAATGCAGAAATCAAACCAAGCCTAATACATATGGCCACCGAAGGCGTTGAAAGGTGGCACTGTCTGAAACAAAGTCTCAATCTCGCTGTGATAGGCTGTGCACACCCACTTGAAATTTACGTTCTTCACTGAGAGATTGAGCTTTCTGCGTAAATTTTGGCATTTAACCTTGTTCTAAAGAATAAACATCAAATACAAATAAACGTGAAGTAAACACAATGAATCCTTAAAATATTAAAATAAACTTTATCAAAACTCAATCAAACTGGATTTTTGTGTGTGCTGGTTTTCCATTTCCTGCATTTTTGATTTATCATCAAATAAAAAAAAAAGGTGTCTAACGCTCAAAAGCAGCTACATCGGTTGATTATTTTTCTTGTCTAATTTTCGTGCATCTTCCTTCTGCTGAAATCACCACAAAACTACGTGGTAAGTGTATTCATTTGCACAAGGGTTACTCATTTACATTGGAACTAATTTATTCAAAATCTGTACCGAAATTATTACAGTTAAATTATAACGTTTAAAACTCATCTTAACTTTCGATGTTATCAAACACAAAAAGAAAAGCTTCATCGTTGGTAAATAGATAATTATACCCAATTCCCCAAATATCCCATTAATTCAGCTGGGTGTTTTCTATTTGAGGTCCAAGTTGTTGATTTTCGCCCACAGAGCAGCGCGTGGTGAAACAGCTCCAATGCTTTTTGTTTCACTTGTTTCCACTTTTGCTTGTTTCAAAATGATCATGTTTAGTGGGGCAGGGCCTGTATAATTTGATAGGCTAGGTCGCGTTATATGTTTAGGGGGCGGGGCCTGTATAATTTGATCGGATAAGCCCCGGTTTATACCCGACCTGTGGTAACTTTCCAATTTCTTGAGCATTTACTCCGAGCTATCGTGTTAGAGGGACCAATTTGCTGGACTCGGCTGAAGAGTTTATTGAAAGATCTGAATGCGTCCCAGGTTTGAAAGGTTTACGTTTTCAAATTTGGGATTTTCTGAAATCGGCGTATTTTTTGCGAAAATATAAATTTAATAAACAAGTATCATGAAGGAATGCCACAGCGGAAAAAGATCCATACTTGCCAGGGAAAACTTCAATGTCGTAATCGTATATAGTTAGGACTTTGCTAACTTGTAAAGCCAAAATCTATCAGCATTTTTGTGGGTTTTGTCTTTCAAATCGTTGAGATGATCACCTGTGCACTTTAAGGAGATGGTGTCATACTCACAGGGCATGCGTCTTGAGATGACAACATTGACATTTAAAGGTTTTATCAGCAGTTAAGGTAAAATCAGAGACAACAGCGTGAAAAGGTTCTGTTTGAAAATATTAAATAACGATTGATACCTGTACTTGCAGAGATTGCCAGGAATAGAAGAAACATTAGGACTCATGGTCTGGCCAAGTGGCCATAAGAAATTAGTTACTGAGTAAACTTTTGATTGCGAAGTTTTGTCTTGCCTAAACACTTTAGATGTTACGAATTATTTCCCAACACATTTATCGAAACGCCAACTATACTATAAAATAACGTTGCTTGACATCACTGATACAAAACCTTTTGGACTGCGAGTGAGCTATATCGACAAGCAGCTCAATTTTTTCAGGCAGCATCCTATAAGGATACAGAGAGAGAGAGAGAGAGAGAGAGAGAGAGAGAGAGACAAATAGAAGGTAAAAAGAGATATGGAAACAGAGGAGAGAAGAGCTGAAGGAGAAAAGATATCAAGACAAAGAAGGAAATAGAGAAGAAAGAGAACTTTAATCTTTACTTTTTTTTGTGTGCGTCCTAATGCCTGTACATTTAGTAGAAATTAAGTAGGATTTTTTTACTGTTTTAGAAACGAGAAACTATAGATGTCGATATCTCAGGATGCATAAAAGATGATAACCCAAAACAAATATAGAAAAACAGTAACATTTTTGGGCACATAAAAATCTAAACCGAGGGATGAACCTAGTACATGTAACAAGATACAGTTATAATGTAACAAGGCAGAGACACACCGCTCACAAAATACGCATACAGTCTGGACGCTACATATCGAAAAATAAGTACCAACAGTTTCTTTAAAAACGAAATTAAAACTATAGAGGAACCGGCTGTTAATGTCTGACGATATCTGTAATGATCTGGCACAAATATGCTTTCTTGCGTTTGTTTAATTGTTGGATTACCGTAAATGAATCTAAATCTGAAAATGTATAGAAACACATCAGGCTTTTGTCCTTACGTTTACCAGTTACTAATTGGTGATAATAGCCAAGTGTGAGATAGCTCAAGTTAGATGGAAAACATAAGTTGTGCTCAGTGATTTCTCAGTACAGATGTATTTTTAATATGTAAACAAAAGGGGAAACTACAATCGCTTATGATTTGGAGTTACAGAACTTTAATTACAATAATGATATAAAAACAATATTTTTTTAAAAATATATTTTTTAAAGAATTGTTTGGTGTTTAAAGTTGAAGAATGTTAGTTCAAGGTTGATTGGTAAAGGATAACTTCACTGGGAACTGGCTTCATTCCTTTACGGTGTTAAGGCCCCGAAAACGGCTATGGTCCACATGTTATGATTAAACGCCCCCTCCATCATTTGCGCCTTGTATCTGATTTATGGCTCCTTCTATAACACGCCGGCTTACTTTGGCAGCTGGCAGGGAAAACTTTGTCGGAAGTTGCACAAAGTTCTTAGTGTACAGACGTCAGGTACTTTATCAATAGAGTTTTCGCGTGGTGGTATCCAGAGAGTGGCTATAATTGTGGCGAAAGATCAGAGTTGTACGCCTTCACCCCCTTCGTATTTTTTGGATTATCTTCCTTTTTACAGAATTGTTTCTCTTTGAGAATGTAAGGGGACTAATTTTTGTTGTTGATGTAAAAGATTCAGTTTCAACTTTTTATTCATTTATCTCTCTTGAAAACATGTCTTGTTTTATACTCTGACCTTTATTGAGATTCTCTATGTTGGTTGATTTTCTAGCGGACATGTTCCAAAACTCACCTCATTAAATTGTACTTAGTACCACACTGACACAAATCTGGGATAGCTAAAATCCTGTCTCATCGTGTCGCATTGTAGTGGTACCTTAGAGGTCCCAGTAATGTAAACTTAGACTGGTACCGAAGCAATTAGAAGTGAATGTGTTTAGACCGACCAACCTCATTGCAGATCAAATGAATCACAAGTAAAGCAATTTTCCACTAAGAATGAAATTTATGAAAGGAGGGGGGAGGAGGGGAGTTGGCTTAAGCGGTAAAGTGCGCTGGGCGTCTCTTGGTAAGTCCGATCCAAATTTCGGGTAAATTCATCATCGTCTTGTGCCTAGCGCTTACTACATGATTAGTATTTGCTGGTATCTTTGGATAACCTTTGTTTACCTTTCTTATCTACAATGTAGGCTACGATAAAGTAATATTTCATGCTCAAATGATTAAAATTGATTGTAACATGGACTTAAAAACCAATGTGTTTGACCCGGTTCAAAGTCTAGTGCTATACTTGTTTTTGATTTTATACATTAAAAAATGCCATAATCTTTGTCGGTCTATTTTACTTCCTGATTATGCAACTGATCCTGTAGTTATACCTTGAGTGTTTAAACAAGAAAGTTAACAGTTAGTGTTGAGCTTAGGTAGGACTCTCCTTGAGATAGATTTAGACTTCTCTGGATTCCTGCCGAGACACCGAGCTAAGAACGTCTTATTTTGGTATATTTCTTATATATTAACGCAATTAAAACAACACGGCAGTCGGTTTTCTATTTATTGCACTTTATATAAATGTTAAAAAAGTTTAAACTGTTCCAATAAAGTAAATTAGATAGCATGAAATCTATAGTCTCTTATCCAATGATTTTCCAAAACACAATACAAAATTTAGTACTATGTTTAGTTGGGTTCTGTCTTGGCAATCATTACATGGGAGAGGGGCTCTAGTCTGTACTGGATTCAAGTAATTGTTTTGCTCAAGATATGAGTTAATTTATCCCGTCTCTCTCTCTCTCTCTCTCTCTCTCTCTCTCTCTATCTCTCTCTCTCTCTCTCTCTCTCTCTCTCTCTCTCTCTGTCTTTGTTTCCCTCTCTTTTTTCCTTTCATCCTATCCACTCTCTCTCTCTTTTTCTTTTTGTCTTCTTCTGTTTCATCCTTTATATCCCCCTTTCTCTCTTCCTCTCTCTAAATTCATCTCTTTTACACTACCAGACACACATACACTGTGTCTAGCTTTTTTTCAAGCTTTAAATTGTTAAATGTCCGATAAGGTTAATTATTATGTTTGCACAATCGTTATCGTAGGCATTGTCTCTTCTCTCCCCCAATTGTCTTTTTACCCACATGTTTTCTCTCCCTCTTTCTCTCTCTCTCTCTCTCTCTCTCTCTCTCTCTCTCTCTCTCTCTTTCTTTCTCTCACTCACACTGGAGGGGCTGACCACTCCCCACCCAACTTCACTCATTGAAGCAGTGGAAAACAAAACAAACAGCAGTCCTACCTAAAGGTAAATGCGACACTAATATCGTCAATACAAGAAACCAGCTCAAGCAATGAATGGGCGTTTTTTAATGTTACACTTTTTAAACCTTTCATGTACCCGCAAAACTACGAATCGGTTCTCCTGTCGTACTGCAAACTTTTCATTTTGTAATATCTCAGACCAGCCTGAAGTGGTATTACCCAGGGTCAACGCCATATATAATCATCAGCTAAAAATAGAAAGACATGGGCTGTTCAGTGCTGGACATGATGCGAACTAATCGTACCATGAAAGGATAATAAATTACATGGACATTAAGCTGTTCAGTCATGTATCAATTATAATTTTTAACGTCGTAATTTAATGCCAATCCTCCAATTTCGCCATATATATCGATCTATCTTTCTATTTATCAATATAGCTAAATACGTTTCGATCTCTCTTTCGATTAATATATCAATACTTATCTATATCTCTATTCTATACATCTCACCTCCCTCTCAACGTATCTATGTGTCTATTACCTCCATATCTTTCTATATATTTTTGTATTGTCCTATCTTTCTATATACCTACGTTTATATTTACCTAATTATTTATTTATTTATCTCTCTATCTATCTATCTATCTATCTATCTATCTATCTATCTATCTATCTTAGAGAGAAAGAGATGAGAGAGAGGTAAAGATAGTGATACACAATTAGATATTCTCAAAATCACCCTTCGGGGACCAAGCATCTGACCATACAATGGGATTTCACGGTCAGTTGATCACAAGCGTCCAAACTCTTCACTGTCTCGCTCTGCTAGACGTTTAGAGCTGGGCTGATCAATACAGAGAAATAGCATTACCTTGACCCCACCATTAGCGTACATACAGTCAATAAAGAAGAAGATATCTAATCTCAATCAATAAATGTTCGGAGAGGCGGTAATATTGCTAAAAATTTAAATGCTGGTCTTTAAAAGAGAACAGCGGGTAAATTAATAAACATAATTTTTTACTGCTGACCATTTAACTTTTTGTCTTTAAAAAGAAAAGTGAAAAACATGAACATTTTGGTGACATTACGTCTCCTCAGTTTTAAACTACATTAGGCTTCGTGGAAGTTTCAAAAGTTTAATTATTGCTAATACGTGCAGGTTTCTTTAGAAATGAGTGTTAAAATATATTTCGCAATAATCAATAGCAGTTACACGCGGCCAAATAAAATTATGCACCTTCTGATTTTTATTTTCTGTTGGATGTGAACAAACAATATTAAATGCGGATTGCTATCTAACCAGATCAGCTGATTAATCTTAAACACTGGAGGGGCTGACCACTCCCCACCCAACTTCACTCATTAAAGCAGTGGAAAACAAGACAAAGAGCAGCCCTGCCTAAAGGTGAATGCGACACTAATATCGTCAATACAAGAACCCAGCTCAAGCAATGAATGGGCGTTTTTTGTTTGTTACACTTTTTAAACCTTTCATGTACCCGCAAAATTACGAATTGGTTCTCCTGTCGTACTCTCTTTCGATGAATATATCAATGTACTTATCTATATCTCTATACATCTCACCTCCCTCTCTATGTATCTATGTGTCTATTACCTGCATATCTTTCTATATACCTACGTTTATATTTACCTAACTATTTATCGATCTATCTATCTATCTATCTATCTATCTATCTATCTATCTATCTATCTATCTATCTATCTATCTATCATCTATCTATCTATCTATCTATCTATCTATCTATCTATCTATCTATCTATCTATCTATCTATCTACATTTGTATATTTATCTATTATGTATGTATCTATCTATCCATCGAACTATCTATCTATGTTATAGCTTTATATCTGCTTATCTATCTTTAAAAGTTTTTGACTGCACCCTCGTATAACTCGAACATCTCTTACAATACTAATAGTAAATAATGATCTAGGCTTAAGTCCTACCCGAAGTCAGAACGTGCCTTACCATACTGTGGCTCAGGGTCAATAGCATTATGTATGAATGCAATGCAAGGAACTAAAGCTTTAATATACAGTGAGATTATTGATCTCGTGCCGCATGATCGAGGTCATACAATGCAGCAATTACGTCACGGCTCCTTTGATCACTGTAAGAGCCTGTGTACACACACCCTTTATTTTCTAAGTAAGGCCGACTATTACACGTATACTAAGATTTATCTACAAGGTGGAGTAGAGTTACAAAAAAGGTACAGTTTTTGACCTGAGGGTCAGGAATTAGAATTTCAAAAAGGCCCTAACATGTAGATACATATCGCTTCCTACAAATATCCACGGAAATGATACCCCGTGTAATGTTAATGATAAAATGTATGATCAGCTCTGCTTTTTTTTTTTTATATTGGCCGAAGAAAAGGATTCATACCGATTATCAGAAGAGCGGGACCAGAACAATGTTGATAGCTTTCTAATCATAGGCCTTATTAATGTCATGTAACATAACATTGGGGCAAATTAAAGAGCATTCATTTTCATAAAGGGAGACTGATAACAACCGAGATTTATAAGATATATAGTACAAGATACTAAGCATAACAAACAATATTTGAAATAATCCTTGACATGGAGCTGTAGCTTTTACGCGACTGTTTTTTTTTTCTCAATACAATCTGATATCGATAATAAGGGGAAGCAATAATTCAGTAATCTTGATAATTATTTCTATATATATATATATATATATAAAGAGAGAGAGAGAGAGAGAGAGAGAGAGAGAGAGAGAGAAATATAATTACATAAATATATAGTACAAGATACTAAGGATAACAAACAATAATTTGAAATAATCATTTACATGCAGCTGTACCTTTTACGCGACTGTTTATTCAATACAATCTGATAGTAAGGGGAAGCAAGAATTCAGTGCTATTGATATTTCATCACTTATGTTAATTATGAAATGGTACGTTCGTTCTTTTTTATATTTTTTTTTTATTAAATTTACGATATAAGAAAGAAGTATGTTTTCTTTGTTGTGACTTTAGATAGATTAAAAAAAAAGAACGTAGAACTCGATGCCTTTTTGTGATCCATAACATTTGAACTGAAGAAGCCCGGCTGAGACAGAGTCAGGGTATTCACGCACTGTCTCTGTGTGGCAGCACATAAACGTCAGATGTTAGTCTTGGGGCCCGTCCACAATACCCGATATCATAGTCCGACGTTGGACGCTAAACAACACCACCACCACCACCACCACCACCACCACCATCACCACCACCTAGCCTAACAACAACAACAACAACAACAACAGCAACAACAACAACTGAAGAATCAGTAGCGTCTCGGTTACCAAGACAATCAGCTTTCAATAATTCAAGCCCTTCCTTACGAGACACTGCCATCCAAATCGATTTACAAGCAAACCAATGTTCGCCTGCCTCATCTAATACAGGCTTTGCGCTCCACACGATGATAAAGTAAGACATAATCACGTCCATCTTGCACGGGGATTTTTTGACGCTCATATTGCCTCCGTAAGTCTGGGATAGTACAGTATTACGGTTGGACGTTTGTTCAGAATCCTTTACCTACGTCTCCGTTTTGCTATAGTCCCGTTCATCACAAGGTCTCTGATAATTTAGGGCACATTATTTGACGACTGTTGAAGACGTATTGGTTAAATGCCTCTGATTTGAATTAAATTAATTTTTTCCTATACACCAAACCCCAAACCATTGCAGAATGGATAGCTAGGATTACTAAAATGCTAAAAATAACCGGAATCTTAAATAATCGTAATCCAAGGCTCTGTCAAAAAGTAGAGGATATTTTTTAACTCAACTCTGCGTGCTATACCACAGTTTAATGCGCATTCGAAACGAGAGCGGATTCGTTTCTAATATTTTTGCTGTTCTTGTCACTTCGTCTCGTTATGACACAGAATGGCTGGGTTGGGTTGGGTTGGTTTAACGTCGAACAGCAGCACTATATAGGCTATATTGTGGACGTCTGAAAATTTTATGTGCTTCCACACACGAGACAGGGCGGGGATACCATGACTCCTGTCTCAGCCGGTCACATTATACTGACACCGATCCAACCAGTAGGGGCCAATCTTACAACAAAACATTGTATTACTGTGAATTTTTTTCGCTTAATTTAGTACTCTTTGATAGCTGGTTAACTCAACATTGAATTTCTCTTAAGATCTCATTTGCTGATAGAGGCATTATAATCAATTCGCACTAAAGGTCGAGTAATCTGATAATTGAATTATTAAGCCACTGTGAGGACAATCGATAACCTACAAGATAATGCTGCATTATCTGTGTGACCATTTTAACTTTTTTTTTAATAAATAGATCTACGAGTAAGACTCCGCACAAGTAACACGCTTAATTTGTCTAAGTATGTCTGAAGCGTAATATTATTATGGGCATCATTAAACCGATTTGAACAGTCCTCGCCAATGAATCATTATGAGTTCGAGTTATTTTTGTCACAAGGTGGGTACACAAAAACACCACCCACAAAAAATTATATTACCAAGAATGAAATCGTATGGCAAAAACTAATCGCCAATTAAATTTAAGAAAACTCAGTCAGGACTAATTTTTTTTGTAACTGAAGACATATTAAAATGTTAAGCCTAAAGTAAATTTACAACTTCTTAAACTAATGGTCGCAAGTACAACGTGAAAGTAAGCCTACAACTCGTCTCAAGAGTGCGAAAAAAAAGACTTAAGATGAGCTGTAAGCTTACTGCAACGTTGTACTTACAACTATAAATCAGTGAAATAATTTATAATGCGACAACTTTTAGTTAATGAGCATTGAATAACTCCCCGTACAATCCTTTGTTATTATCAACTGTCGGTATATAATGTGACCGGCTGAGACAGAAGTCATCGTATCTCCGCACTCTGCTAGTGTGGTTGCCCTTAAAATTGTCAAATATTTGTCTTGGAACCTGTTCACATTATAGCCTATATAGTGCTGACATTGGACGCAAAGCAACACACACACACACAGTTTGTTAAATTAATGGTCAGTTCAAAATGATACTTATAGAGTATTTCTTGTTCAACCTGCTAGCGTACTGGTCTAACAATGTAAACTGTTCCTTTTGTGACGCGTACAGCTCACCTCGGTAATGTTTGTTTTTTCCGATGATCATGCCTGTTATTTTTAAAAGCCCTCAACTCGACCCGATAAAAATGCATCTTTTATTTGCTCACTCAGGGTGAACAAACTGTGCGGCTTATCTAGTACAGGAAGCTGCCAATCCCCAAATCTCACGTGTGCTCACGCGTGAGTCAACACGAAAACATTCGAAAACATAAGCGTCGCATAGCTTGGTGTGGCCTTGATAGGTTGTGAAATGTTATTTCTTAAGTCCAAGCTCTAAGAAAACATAGGGACAAAAATAAAACAAAAAACACGTCGAAATCTTCAAAACATGGAGCAGAATGGTCATCATTTCTACCAATCGATTTAGTACCTACTGGTCCAGGCCTACCTATAAAAACTTAATTTTTATCTTCCTCGTGCTTCTGAACGTGACTTTCATTTATTGATGAGGCACTGATGATGTATCCAGAACTATAGGTAGTCGGTTCAGTTCAATTGGTTTAACGTCCAACGGTAGGGCTGTATAAGCTTCATCGTGGATGAGCTTCAAGAATGGCCTCTGACAATTGAATGTTTTGTCACACAAGAGACAAGGCGTGGAGACCTGGACTCCTGTCTCAGTTGGTCACATTATACTGACACCGACCCAATCCGTTTGAGATGAAATCGGACCAAGACATTTTGACCGATCGTGGGATTCGAACAGCGGACCTCCGGATCTGGAGACCATCTCTCTACCTTTGAGTCAGTTTGCCTCCAAACTGTGTATGTATGTGCATGTATAGAAATCTTTGGTCTAAAAGAAGCTTGGTCAATATCTAACACCTCAAAGTCTTCCACGGAGTGCCAGACAAAAGTTGCATAGGACCCTAGGTCGGAATAAGGGGGAGTTGCGCAACGGCTCCCACCACTCCCTGAAATGATTGTCATATCATTTTTTTCCATATGTTTTTTTTTTTGTTAATTCGTTACGTGGCGTGTTACCAATTACCAGGATGACCTAGAGGGTTGTCTCACTTCGAATAATGATAAATTATTAGGGACAAGTTGAGTTGGCAAGGCGCTGTATACGGAACCTTCGACGTAAGGATTTTTTTCTCTGTCTTTTGCCTACAAACCTCCCAATCTGCGGATATCTGGATAATGCACTGAATTTCATGAATAAGACCGTTAGTAAGTGGTACATATATGAGAGTGGTCCAAGAAGATAACAATGATGATATGATGCTTTTATTTCTTGGTGTAAATGGACCATATTTGTCTTTTTAAAATTAATCCTAAAATATTTTTATGTGTATGCAATAAAGGGGATTCTGCTTTTAATGCACTTTTAACAACGTATCACTAAGGCGTAGTGGTTTGGATAACGAATAACGACATTGCGAGGCATGAGTTTTTGAGCCTAAAAACGCAGGTTCACTAACACTAAATCTGACAAAATGACAGAAACCGTAAAGTTAATAATAATTTTTTTTTAAGTTATAAAAAGCCTCATAATGTTCATCTTTTTAATACGATGCAATTAGAAAGTAGTTCCACCAATAGATATTATCTGGCTAATGTGTAACCGAAGAAAAAAAAATTACGAAACAATATTTCAAGATAGCTACGGAAATACACATGCATTCATTTCGTCTTGGTGGATAGATACACTCTGACAGAGCTAAGTTGCCCATGTTTTTATTGGGGCTTTTTAAAGTAAAAAGGGAATATTAACGCTCTAGGTTTTGAAGGGTCGGTTTGTTTTTTAGCAAATTCGTATTGTGTTCCAGTGGAAACGCAGCCTAAATCAAACAGAGCGCAAGAAAAATTAACAGAAACCAACGAACCACGCCAGATTGCCTTAACGGATAGGCACATAAAGCTCTTGAGCGATTCTGACAGAAGGACCGAATGTCTCGTTACTGGCTTTTTGTTTTATTAAATAGAAAAAGATATGGCTGGAGTAGTTCTGGTGGAATACTAACATTGTCCACTTTTATGTCAATTTAGGAAAACTCATCATAGTCAATAACCTCAGTAATTAAAAAATGCGCAGATTTATAGAGAGAGCGAGAGAGCGAGAGAGAAAAAAAAGAGAGAGAGAGAGAGAGAGAGAGGGAGAGAGGGAGAGAATCTCTGTTGCGTACATTTTGCAAAATATTTTTTCTTGAATTTTCAGTCGCCATTCAAAATGTTTCAATCTAGTCATTATCATCGAAATCGACGTACACTGAACAATTTTTCTTGTTGTTTATCCACCTTCGCTCTTACATCTTCGATGCATCGAATTTACACTCAGACCACATCACAGCGGGTTATTTAACACTCCATGATCTTCATGAATTAAAACTAGTCTACAAACAATCCTGCATAGCATGACAGCGCACAAGTGGAAATTATTGTACACAGGGTATACGTGAACAACGTCCTTGTGTTTACTTTAGATTAATAAACTGTATACCTTGTTGCATGGGCCATTTTGTTTGTTTTATTCCTTACGCAAAAATTATCCTTTCATGCTTTTGGTTTCATTTATCTCTCTCTCTTTCTTTCTCTCTTCTCTGTCTCTATCTCTTTCTCATTCTCTCTCTCTCTCTCTCTCTCTCTCTCTCTCTCTCTCTCTCTCTCTCTCTCTCTCTCTCTCTCTCTCTCTCCATTGACGCAAGTACAAGTAGTAGAAAGCTTGGCTACCAGTACCACTCAGACGCTAGCCGTTCTAATTGTCGACCTTCGCCTCCTACTTGTCGTGTTGGTGTTTGGGCTTCCCAAATTAACAGGCCGAGTCACCGAATTTGTTAAAGTAAAAACATTTTTGTTTTCATAACAAGAGTACTAGTGATCTATTTTATATTGATATTAAATAGGTGCCTGTATCATAGTTAGAACAGAATGATGATTGTTATTATCTTTGTTCTTTTCTGTCTACTTAAAGGAATTCTAAGGATAAATTGCTTTTCACTGGTAATTTCTTTCTTCTCTCTCTCTTCACCCCGCCCCAAAAAATGCACTGGAATGTTGTATGAACATGTCAAGCCTGCCAACCAGTATGAAAGATCTAGAAAATAAAATATGTCTTTGGCTATGAATCTAAAAGCACGGGAGTCTTCGTATAATGTCAAAGGGGATTATATAAGTTTTACATTCTGTAAGCTCTTACGCAGTAGCAGGTTGTCGAAACATAGAGGCATACACTTGAAGAATGCTCTCTTCACCCAGATAGGAGTTGAGTTGAGTTGGTTGAACGTCCAACATCAGCACTATATATGATATAGTGCGGACGGACCCCAATACTGACGTCTGACAATTTTTACGTGTTGCCACACAGGAAAAAGGGTGGGGATATTATGGGCCCTGTCTCAGCAGGTCACATTAAACTGACACCGGCCCAACCAGTAAGGAGCGATATTGCCAGGACTCGAACCACGAACCTTTTGCGCCGGAAACCGATGTTCTACCTCAGGACCACCGCGCCCCACTTCACCCAGAGAGGACGAGGAAAGACAAGGGGGCTGGGTTATCCTCTTATCTTAAGTAATTTTATTTATCTTGGTTATTTATAGAAATACAGGTAAGATTCCTTAAAGAATGTTATTTCACATTTATGTAAGATTCCATAGAGATATGTGAAATAATTAACCTACCTATACATGTATCATCAAAAGTAATCTGCTTAAAACATAAACTACATGTAATTGTTACTGAGCGTGCATTTAGTGTGCACTGATAATACTCCTACACCATTTGCTACTGACTATGCTTTCAAAGTAAACCTCTGCATCTTCAGAAACTCGAATCTTTTCTTGTCAGTCTAAAAATCAGAATGTTTTGAACATAGCCAGTATTAAAATTACCCAATAATGTTTCTCGCAAGACTCATTGACATCGGCGAATGCTGCATGTTTTTCTCAAGAAATGTCAAGATTTGTAAGCCAAAAGGAAATCAAGGGAGGTATATGTTTTTAACCTGATGGTTTCAAATCAACCATCTGGAACGAGCAATGAACTGCACTACCTTTTGGCTTACAAGCACGGGTTCTTTGCACACCCCTCCTTCTCCATGCATTGATCGTTACGAAAACGAATTGTATACTGTGTCATTGAATCAATTAAGTTGTTGTTGCTGAGTTTGTTTAACGTCTAACTTCAGCGCTATATAGACTACATTGTGTACGGACCCCAAGACTGACGTCTGAGAATTTTATGTGCTGTCACACACGAAAAAGCGGGGATACCACGACTCCTGTCTCAGCCAGTCACATTTAACTGACACCGACCCAACCAGTAGGGAGCGCAATCGTCAGGGCTCAAACCTGGACCTTTTGCGTCGGAAGCCGATGTTTTACCCCAGGGCCACCGCGCCCCCCAATCGATTAATTAATTAAGCAGCTGTTTAAAAAAATTACTTGAGGCAAATGACGAAGAAACAGGGTTGTTCAAGGCATAGTTGTAAATTAATCAACTTCATACTTCTTTGCTTTTTTATTCAACTTATGAAACCAAACAGACATGAGGAAAGCTTTTTTAAAAGTAATTTTATTCATAGCAAAAAGGCCAAAGTATATCAAACTCCAGTTGGTATTTATGTAAAGAATCACTTGTTCAGAAACTGTATGTTTACCCGCAAACCATATCTGAGACATTCTTTTATTAGAATAAGCTTGATTTGAGGCTTCCAAAAATAGCAGGCAAAGTTATGAAAGTATAAAAAATTGCATTTAGAGCATAAGTGAATTATGCAATTAATTTAGTAGGAACAGTTGGATCATTTCTCATAACTTAAACAATAACTCCTCTCTCTAGGTATCAATCTGAACTAACTATGGTAATGATTTGTTTAAGATAGATTACTGTTGTTGTTTTTTAAGCTAAAATGCGTTCACTACGATCATATTCGTGTCTTGGTCTGTTTTTTGGGGAGGCCTCGGCTTGATTTTAACATATTCAGGAAAAACTGGATATTATTGGTAATGGATTTTATATTCCACTTGGAAAAATCGGCCTAACGCCAACCTAAATGTATATGCATTTTGAAAGAAACATTGCTTGAAGTTTAATACAATTTGTAAATACATTCCTCTTGACCGCAATTTAGTTATAGCTAATACGTTGAGACAAATACGTATAAATGCTTTGAATATATCGCTAAGGACATAAAAAGTAATGATAAATGTTGCTTTATCTTTTAGACAAACGCAGAGATATCAATCATGCAAAAGGTAATTTATGGGGGCTGCCCAGTGGTTGATCACAGTGCTGTAAATGCTTGCATTAAGATGGCACGACCATAATATCCGTCCACTAAGGTTATACGTGTATTTATACGTTTTTCTGCTTTGGAGTAAAAAGCAAAATTATAACAGATTTAGAACTACATCATTAGTCTATATTCCCTTTATCTTAAAAACAGACTGCCAATCTCTACACTTATTTTTGAATGCTGTCATCTCTAATTTTACCAACGTGAAGATATAACTTTTTTATGTCACCCCACGAAAAGTGATTCCATGCTATCACAATAGTTAAAATTGTGCGTACATAATCAGAGTTTAGTGATGACTTCAATCATGCAGAGCATAATTGAGGCGGGTGGGGATACCGATGAGAAATTGGCATGCTTTCCTTTGCTGGTTGGTTGGTTGGTTGGTTGGGTTGGTTTAACGTCCAACAGCAGCACTATATATGCTATATTGTGGACGGCCCCAAGACGGACGTCTGACAATTTTATGTGTCAGTTTAATGTGACCGGCTGAGATAGGAGTCATGGTATCCCCGCCCTGTCTCGTTTGTGGCAGTACATACAATTGTCAGACGTCCGTCTTGGGGCCCGTCCACAATATAGCCTATATAGTGCTGCTGTTGGACTAAAACCAACCCCCCCCCCCTTTGCGCCCAGACACCGCCTTAAGTCTAGCCACAACAAATCGTGACATAAAGGGTAAAAATCCTACGCCCTGCTCCCGTGCCCTTTACATGACCTATAGCCTAATGACCTTTTTTTGCAAGGTTAAGAGTTCATGTTGTATAAAAGAACTCTTTTTTTGCTATTGTTGAATAAGAAAGTTCTATTTTTTTCTAGGTAAGGTTTTACTGATCTATGTCATAATTTATATTAACATGGTCTGAATACATGTTTTTGTTGTAACATTCTTATATCCCATTTTCACTGCCAAATTTGAAATCCAAAGCTATAGCTATAGAATCAAAAATACACTGAGAGCTATTTTTGTCATAGTACACAGCGTCGAATACACCCATAAGTTTACACAGAGTAATGTGATCAAAGATACATTAATGCAAAATGTGACGAGCTTTTAATTAAACTTTAGGGGGACGCGGTGGCCCTGGGGTAGAATATCGGCTTCCGACACAAAAGGTCCGTGGTTCGAGCCCTGGCGTTTTCGCTCCCTACTGGTTGGGTCTGTGTCAGTTTAATATGACGGGCTGAGACTTGAGTCATGGTATCCCCACCATGTCTCATGTGTGGCAGCACATAAAATTGTCATACACCAGTCGTGTGGCCGTTTACAATATAGCCTATTTAGTGCTGATGTTGGACTTTAAATAAACTCAACTGCTACTACATTAGACTGTACTCGGCTTTTTTTTCAGTTTCTAAAACATATAGTGAAGAAAGCACTAAGAAATAAAACATTTCAAATAAGGGTTAATATGCGTTCGTGATGTGCCTTACACTACTTGGTTGATAAACCAGACACACATTTTGCAGTTAAGTAACTTTCGATTTTTTAGGTACATGTTCTTCTTTCGTTTGTTCTAATGTTTGTCTTCTTTTTAGCTCCTATAGAGTTTAAATGCATAGAAGGTTGCACAATATTTTAAATTAAAATACAGGATTTGGAAAGTAGTCTTAAAATATAGTTTCTTGAAACAACATGTTAAGTTGCTTTAAAAATGTTGAGTTTTGGATTGCAAATTTAAACAAATTATGAACACATTTAAACAAATCATTTGATCAAACGCTCTATATTTCATAAGCTTATGGTAAAGAACCCTGAAAAAAATTATCTGCAGTTGTTTAAAAAAAAACTTCACTATTATAGTTATTGTTAGCCTTTTTGTTCTGTTTTTGACAGGGTTTTTTAACGAGTACGGATTCCCTATTATACGGTTAGTTATTTCGTGGTAAAAG
>RQTK01001178.1:28346-35846 GCA_003991915.1 Elysia chlorotica | reverse complement strand
CTGACGTGCCGTAAAAACAACTCACTCACTCACTCCATTAATTAAGAAATAGTGCAAATTGTTGACGTCATTTCGAATTGCGAAAGCGGAAGGAACAGAAAATTACACTTAAACCGAGAACTGAACAGGAAAAAAATCATGTAGACAGAATGATTACAATAACAATAATGGATAGTCCCATGTGAAGATTGCGGAATAAACTTCTCTGACCTATATGATTTATTTAAGTTATTTTACTGTTAGACCTAGATGACATTTTATTACGTAAAAATCTTATCCTGTAGTGTAAAGAGGGTTAAAAACTAGATTTTTTCTGTAAATGGGGGCGATGTTATGGTTCGATAGCTCGATCTGTCTTAATCTTAGCCCGAAATCGAAGAATGTAGGCCAACCACACATCGTCCACATGCAATGTCTGTGCCGACAGAGGACAAGGGTTTTGGATCTGGGTTGATTGCTGTACGTCCAACGAAAGCACTATATAAATTGTATTGTGGACCGATCCCAAGACTAACGCCTGACGGTTTTACATTTTGCCACTAAGAGACAGAGCGGGGATACCTGGACTCCTATCTCAGCCTATTATATTATACTGACACCGACCCAAACAATGTGTAAATAAATCGAATAAAAAGATTTTTTTTTCTTCCGTATACGCGTAGGTTACGAATCATGTGAGCTTCCCGATTGTAGGACCAAATCTCTCTCTCCCCCCAAACACATACACAAACACTTTTTAATGTCGGCCCCAAACTGGAAATTGTAGGTCAACCTTAAAATGCAATGATCATTATTTGGTCCGTGAGATGCAACTTTTTATAGCGTACTGCGTTGTAGGCGAAGAGATACAAGCCCTATTTTTTTTTTGCTTTATTAATTCGACACATGATGTCCTCGTCAGACCCTCCATCTTTGTTCACTATGCTGCCCAAGTAGGTAAATTTGTTTGCTTCTTTGATATCCTCTTCATGGAGTCTAATTGGGTTCTGCTGCTTGCTATTCACCCTCATGACCTCAGTTTTGCTGATATTGATTTGGAGTCCTGTCTTTTCAGCTTCTTTTGCGACTCGACAGAGTTTCTTTTGTGCGTCGTCCAGTTTGTGGGAGAGGAGGCTGATTTCATCCAAACTGGATGGAAAAGCACAATTTATATGTTTTAAGAATTTCTTTTTTCACTGTAATGACAGTGTTTTTACAACAAACTCAAAGCTTATCAGCAAATAGCAGTACCACATACACACCATTCTGTATCTGGCTTCGAACAAAGAAGCCCAAAGATAGATTTGTAGGGGAACGAGCTAAAAGATATTGGGTTACAGTAAGTTAGATTAATGTCTCTAGTTTTACCTGACAAGGAAACAAAGGAACTAGTAACAACAGAAAAGCTTACAGCAATGTGTATCTCTAAACGTCTCCTTTGGAAGGCGTTATCAGGACATTTCAGATTCAGAATATTTTCCTATTTTACATAGACAGCTGAAATCCAAAGTCCTTTAACACATAAAAAAAAAAAAAAAAGCTATATCACTAGACAAAAGTCAATAGTTGTGATTGTAAACCTTAATTGTTTTTCCGAAAGATAAGAATTTTTTTAAAACTCAGGAGACCAAAAACGTATAAAATCTATTCATTCGGGTACACTCAAATGCAAATATTCACTTCTAACGCGCATGTCAAAAACAGAAGGCTAGCCGCAGGCGTCTAGAATAAATTTTGTCTTGCACCAAGCGGAACGTAAATATATCATACACATCTCAACAGAGTGTGTGTGTTTAGGGGGGGGGTGAGAGTTGCAAGGTAATTCAGTTGGTAGTAAACTCGTAGGTCTATGTTCCAATCTCTTGATCAGGCCACCCTTGTTTGCTATTCGTTTAGCTTGTATTATTAATTCATTTCAAAGTGCCCGGATGAGACAAGCGATCTCGTGTTTCTGTTCTGTCTATGTGTCTAAGCACGTAAGAAATACTCAGATTTTGCTCTTTAGACCTGTCCCCATAGAGGATCTCACCCCAACAAACCCTTTTTTAAAGGATAGTAAGTTGAGGACCTTAAACTACTATGAGAATGCTTCCCTCTTCCACTATGTAAAACAAAGAGAGCGTGGAATGCGATATAACATTTTCATAACTCAGCCGCCGCTGTTCAGTTTGAAAGCGAGATGCATGGCTACGTTTTTTTTGTTTTTTTTTTTTTTTTTTTTTTTTTTTGGGGGGGTGAATAACATGGTTTAAGTGGTAGAGCTTTGGTCTCCCAATCGGGAGGTCCCTGCTTCGAAACCCACGATCAAAATAGTATATGTCCGTTTTCTTTCCCTACTGTTTAGACCAATGTCAGTATAATGTAACCTGCTGAAATAGGAGTCCAGGTTTCCTCGCACAGTCTCGTGAGTGTCAAAACATAAAATTGTCAAACGTTAGTCTTGAGACCTGTTCACTGTATAGTATATTTAGTGTTGATTTGACGTTACAAAACTGACAAACTATGTCATTTAGGTCCCACTGAAATATTTCGTGTATTATTATATTTCACCTAATTAAACAGAATTTCTAATATCACTCCTTGTGGCTGTGAAGCAAAACGTAAATTGTCACAATTTTAGCATTGGAACTCGTTCAGGAGATATATAAGACGGGCATTAAGAATCTATTATTCAGCCACCAAAACATTGTCTTTATAATCACCTGCCTAACAGCAGCCATTTTATTTATTGGTGTTTTGAAAACAACATCAACAACAACAACAGCAACAACAACAACAACAACAAAAGCAACAACAACAACAACAACAACAATTTCTAAGCAACATAATCGAAACAAACATACCAGAGACGAAAATCCTGCAAAATTATCGAATATTATGCTTGAATACATCCACTAAGCACTTGTGTGTGATATCGATAATGTAGGGAATTAATACCTGAAGAGTACAGGGGAAAAACGATGGTAGTCACAAAAAATGTTTTTCAAAATCTCCCATTTTCCTATTACTCCCTTGCTAACTATCGTTATTGTAGAGCTTATTTGGCTTAAAACAATCTGCTCTCCTACTGTTGGTCCACTCTTTTCGTAGGCATGTGCAGTAAACGGACCTTTTAATAAATCTCTTCGGAAACAGCCCATTTCCGCAGCGCCGCTCCCTGGCTACACTGTGTAATATGCCATCAGGTAATGATACAGATTTTCACCTGGCATTGGTTTTTTTCTGTGATGATTTCTTCGACATTGCACGAAGTATAAATCACAGCGAGTAGTGTTTTTTTATGTATCGTCTCTCCAAGAATATCATGTTAATGTTATTCATTGACATTGTTAACGGCTAGGTTATCCCTTTTAGTATTTACCTACGAGTGGGTACACATTCTAACAGTCAGTGATTTTAATTATATTGTTTTAAATATTTTGCGCAAAAACATAGAGGCCATAAGCATAATGTAACAAAACTGTCGAATATATTTTAATTTGCCGACCATTCAACTATGCGTGGGAATGTACGGAAGAAATGTACAGTTCTTCACACTCTCTGGATTTAGTACATAATTACAAATGTCTGTAAGTTAGGCTCTATTGTTCTCTTTAGTCTAGTCTGTATTTAAACGGGCTCCATGGAAACAGCCCATTTTCCGCAGTGCCGCTCCGAGTTGCATTGAGTTACATCCCATAAAGAGGTGATACAGAGTTCCACCTGGCATTGATTTTTCCCGTGATGATGACAGTAAGAGCGGCACTGGTGATTCTGAGTAAATCCTACTGCGGATGTCATAGCTTTGTGGTCTGGAATAACAGGAAACAATTAGCGCTTGAATTGATGCTGCATAAGCATTATCTAGTCCTACATGATGGATAAGAAATTATGTATTACTTTACCGAACTCTCAGTGGTTGGATTTCCTCATTGGATTTAATAAAGAAATAAATATTTTTAAAAACACTACAACCGAAGATAAAAAACGGAAGGAGAGCGAGAGGCAGACATAATTATAAAAATGATCCTGGCGGGACTTGGAAGATGGGTCTGTGAAAGCAAAGGGATCGACGTGATTGTGAAATGCGAGGACAGAGAGATGTGGAGCGGTCAACGCCAATCTGTACGGCACTCCATGATGGTGATACGCGCAATTAATAATATTATTTCTTAATGTAAATGTGTGGAGATATCTCCATGGCACTATCATTTCCATACACAAAGATGTATACAAAAATATACAGACATACTTGGTTGGTATTAGCACGCTCTTCCGATTCACTTGTAAATTAAGGTAATACAGACAAGATATACACAAAAAGCAATGATCAATGACAAACGAGGTTGTTTATGTAAGGATTAAGTCTTTTTTTTGTGGATAATGTGGAGTTTTTGTTTATTTGTTGTTTTTGTTTAGTTTTGTTTGTTTTCTGAGGGAATACTAACGACATACAAGCACAGCAAAAAACTTGACTTAAAATTAATAGGAGAGGCAGTAATTGTTGTTTTGCACCCGTGTGCAACTATTCCAAAGTTTTGATTAAATAAAAAAGGGAAACTATGAGTAATTGGGAAATTCATGCTGTTGTCATCACGATGTACACAAGTTCACGACTGTGTAGAAACAGCGTGTGTGTAATGTTGCGTTTATCATCTATTTGCTATTCTGAAAAATAGCCTACAAGTCGCCCTGGTGTTCCCTAGAATTCAAAAGGACACATATACGACGACAGGTGCCCGGATATAATACGATGTATTGAGTTAAGTTGAGTTCGTTTATCGTTCAACTGAAGTAGTATAATAGCTATATTGTGGACAGGGCCCAAGGCTAACTTTTGACAATTAAATGTTCTACCGCATACGAGACAGGGAGGGAATGTCTCAGCATGTCATATTATACTGACAACGGCCCAACCATTTAATGGGGACGAAATTGGAAAAAATAACTCTGCCGATTGTGGGATTCAAACCGCAAACCTCCCTATCTGAAGGCCAACGCTTTACCACTTTAGCCAGTTCGCCCCCAACGGAACGGAATACCAGCGTTTCACACCCGAACGTACTGGAAAACAACGGCGAACTGATCGAGGATCGAACCATTGGCTCTCTAGATTAAAAGCTGAGCGCTACCTCGGCCTCCTTTTCACAACTCGCCCACTAACGATGTCAAGTTTCTACGATAGTTAGCTTGTCATTAAATGACATTATACATCAGAGGAAACATAAAGCAATCTAAAACTCCGTCCTTACAATAACAAGAATGCCTTGTCTATGCTTGTAAAGAGGGAGGGTTGGCTCCAGTGGATCTCATCCCCGTCTGTTTGGATCGTTGTTATTATTGTGTGACCTGTCGAGCCTAAAGTCCAGGTATCTCCGCACTGTCTCTGAATGGCAGGACGTACAAGTTGCCAGACGCTAGTCTTGGGACCTATCTGCGATATAGACTAGCTGCTGACGTAAGAAGTTATGAAGCCAATGATTAACAAACAATAATATGCTTATGAAACATCTTAAGAAGAAAATCAGAGACTTGTTGAATCAACGGCAGCCAACTGTCAATTACTCTGATATCGATGTGATTAGCGATGTTCAAGTTTAACAGACATTTTGCCATATCCTATCTAATTATAAAAAGTATTTCCCTTTATACTTAAAATCCAACACCTAATATCTAGATTTTTACATGGACACATTCTTATACATTTCTTTTAAGTCAAACAAAATAACGCATTGTAATTTCATCCTCCAATCATAAATATCGGAAATGCTAAATGAAAATTCTCGAAAATCCATTTTCAATTATTTCATCAATCAGAAGAATGACGTCTAGATTCCGGTCCAGGATATTGGTTCATCGATATTCGTCGCGAGCGCTTGTGAAATGCGCTGATTCTGCGCTGGTGTAGGAAACATAGACTGAGTATTCTGTGAGGCTCCTGTTACAAACTAGGCTTCTATAAATTATCATACGCGAGTTATAATTTTGAGTGTATTTCACCTGTCGTCTAAAACAGACATATCTATAAATCTTCTGTTCATTAAGGGTGTGTGTAACCTACATACCGCCAAGGATAAAGAAGAAAATAGTTTGGTCTATTCACGCAGATTGTCTTAAAATCGAGGTATCTTATACCGCGAACATGACTAAGGATTAAGGATTAATCTAACAGCAATAGATTTAGGATAGCTTTGATTTGTCTTTATGTTCGTTTTTTTTACATTTTACAAACATTCAGTTCAGATTAAATTGTTATAGTATTCCTAGAAGATGTGGGATTTGTACGAGGGAGACAATTTGAATTTGCCAATTTTTTTAAGCTAACAGCAATAGATTTAAGATAGCCTTGAGTTGTCTTTATGTGCGTTTTTTCAATTTCACAAACATTCAAAACATTCAATTGTGATTAAATTGCTATATTATTCCTAGAATGTAGACGCTGTGGGATTTGTACGAGTGAAACAGTTTGAATTACACACGAGTTTCTGAGCGGAAAGACCATGTCAAAAAACGTCTCTTCTCAACACCCTTCATTTATATTTGAAGCCCAGAATACATAATGGATTTTTTATTACAAATTTTATCTTTCCTGCATGATATGTTTTATATAATTACATTGATTTTTTTTTAAATTCTCAAGCAGTTTAATGCCGGTCTAATGAATAAACATGCTGAGTCTAAGGGATATTATAACATAATTGCTAAAAAAAAAACTTATACTTCTAAGGAAAATAATTTAGAGTCTTAGTCATATTCGTTCTATTATATGTAATGCCAATATACTATCAATTAAATATTTATACTTGTTATTTTTCAGTACAAAAATTCATAAATTTTCCTTGAAAGTAAGCCCTACATTCAGAGCTTCAAATTAATAAACTTTTGCTTGACCGGAGTTTGTTTTACATGTCTTTCAGTTTATTATTTAGACAGCATCATAAAAACCGCGGACACATTCCAGAGGTAGCTGCCACAGAACTGGGAAGGAAGGGTCAGCATAGTAAATTATATGTGCGAGAGGATCAGGGTCAAAAGTGGGGCAGACCAGAATATGGACGGGGTTTCACCCTATGCTGGGCATCGGGTGTGAAGCAAAATCAACACAGTGTTGTGAGTCTACTGTCCACTACCCAGTGTTTGGTGTGTGGGAGAATACATGTTAAGTTATTTTCCCACCCGTAAGCTTTTTTTTTAAATTACCGAGTAATAGCTATATACTCTGTAAAAAATGTATCTTTCAAGTTTTTAACACGGTGAAATTATCAGTAGTTTTTTCGAACGTTTGTTGTTCTATTCATTTCTTTGGATGCAATATTTTATTTAGCCATCAATATATCCAACTGTCCATCCCTCTCTCTCTCTCTCTCTCTCTCTGTGTCTCTCTTTGTCTCTCTCTGTCTCTCTCTCTGTCTCTCTCTGTCTCTATCTCTGTCTCTGTTTCTCTTTGTCTCTCTCTGTCTTTCTCTCTATCTCGCTCCCTCAGTTTCTCTCTCTCCCTCTCCCTCCCTCTCTCTCTCTCTCTCTCTCTCTCTCTCTCTCTCT
>RQTK01001178.1:0-28330 GCA_003991915.1 Elysia chlorotica | reverse complement strand
AGATAGATAGATAGATAGATAGATAGATAGATAGATAGATAGATAGATAGATAGATAGATAGATAGATAGATAGATAGATAGATAGATAGATAGATAGATAGATAGATAGATTGATTGATAGATACAGATTGCGTTGTTTTCCCATCGCCACCGCCACCCCATCCCTCCACACTTACACACACACACACACATCTTCTACTCAAAGTTGTGCAAGCTGTATAAACAAATTCTTCCAGAAAAGATCTTAAGACTTTAAGACTTTCAGTAATCTACTTGAAAAAATTTTGATATCTCTTCAAGACGCTGATATGATCAAACGGAGCACTGTGAATCCATCAATTATTGACACATTGATAGTATCATTCATTGATTATTGTCTTGATGATAGTACGGTTCATATGATGCGATTAATATTGCAAAGATATTTCAACACTTTTCGCGTGGGTGTTTCTATCATATTATCAGATCTGAAGATAAAAAGAATATGGGCTTGGAACATACCCACCCACCTCCCTGTCTTCCAAGAATATGAACGTGAAATATATGAAAATCATTTTTCTGTTGTTTTTATTGTTCTTTTTTTAGTTTTTGTTGCTGCTGTTGCTGTTTTTCTTCTTATTTTTGTTGTTTGTTATTTTTTTTTTCTTGTTTTGTTTTTTTTTTGCTTTTTTTTAAAGAGGCCCTTGCTTAAACGATTGGGAAACCCTTTATACAACTTTTCCGTTTGTCTTGTATGTTGTTATTGTTGTTGTTGTTGTTGTTGTTGTTCTTGTTCTTGTTGTTGTTGTTGTTCCCGTTGTTGTTGTTGTTGTTGTTTTCTATTTCATTTTTTTAACTCAGGCTCCCCGTCGAACTCACGGTCGGCATTTATGCCAGTAATGCTCTCGTAGACTAGATTGGATTATAATTTAATGCGAAATTTCACCCAGATTGCACGCAATGCTTTCATTATTTTGTCTCGTGGTTTATGCTACATGCTTTTCACATTTTTATGAGTGGACGCAAGGAAATCTATATCGATCTAAGCGCTCTGTCACCAAATATTTCATTATTTTGTTAATGGCGATATCGAAAATACCCTTGAAAGTATTGGCAAAGTAAAAACATACGACAAATAGTGATATTTTTAGCTGCAGTGTCTAAAACCGCAGCGTCTTAAGAATGCTGATTTCATAACGTAATTTTGATTACAGTAAGTGCTATCACAAAGTGACTAAGATTAAGGAACATGTTGAAAGAGCATACCATCTATCTTAACCCAAATAAAAATCACATGTATATACTTAAAAGAATATGGTATAAAGAATGGATTTACTATCATTGAACCAATCAAATTGAAGTGTTAAACAATTCTGGAAGGATATATTTCTATCCAAAGATCACAAAGATTTAACTGTTTCCATAGAGCCTCAAAACATCCATTAAGAATTAATACTCAAAAGAGTCGATTTCTATCATTAGATCACTAATTATAATACACAGGTTTCTAAATAGCCCAACATCTATACAAAGACAAATCAAACATTTCCATACACACACATACAAGAACATGCTCTAAACTGTGTGCTTCAATTATAAAGTCACCAATATCAAAGAGTTTTAAATAGCCGACCGTCTAAAAATACGAACTCAATTTCCTGCTAATTAATTGTTATAACATGTGAAAAAAACATTGAAAAGATATTACACTTTGATCAGTGGTTACTTAACTTTATAAACTGGTACTTTAACTTGTGCAAAATATGCCAAATTAAATGCAAGAAACCCACTTTGACGAACATAATCCGATTACATACCCGGATTTTTCTGGGATTAGAATTACGTAGCATTAGCTTTTTGTTCTGTGTACTACTTAACATTGTGGACATCAAAAAAGTATTTTTTTCGTGTTTTTTTTTTTTTAATGAAATGACAGACTCGCTCGTCCTTGTTGCTTATTGTGACAGACATAATTGTAGCGTCTCCAAATCCAGCTTTTCGAATTGACAGTTGAAACAAAAAGAAAAGTTTTTAATTGTTGATATAGATGTTGCTGGGGTCTGATGCTCATATTGTGTTGTTGTTTGTGTTGTTGTTGTTGTTGTTGTTGTTGTTGTTGTTGTTGTTGCCGCTGCTGCTGTTCTGTTCAAAAGAGATTTTAAAAGTATAATCTTTCATCATAGGTGAGTCCTTCTAGCCTGGAACTTTTTGCAAATTTTAATACCTGTCATACGTGCGAAAACAAAACCAATGGCTGTTTTGTTTTGTGCTTATTTTGTTTTGTTTTGTTTTGTTTTGTTTAGATCTTTTAATTTGGTTTTGAAAAGGGAAAATAGTGAAACCTAAGTGCTGTTACGCATAAAAGACACGAGTTTAATTGTTAGAAACGAAGATTTTCTTTCTTGTATGTAGGGAATTTTTGAACATTTTTGTTTCGTTGATAAGGATATGATTTGTATTAATTATTCCACTTCAACATTTACTGCTTTAACAAAATTTTAATTTTCGTCGTTCAAAAAGCTTTAAGTTTCTGCCTCCAGTATCTCCTGCTCTTACTGGTTGGGTCGGTGTCAGTATAATGTGACTGGCTGAGACAGGAGTCATGGCATCCACGTCCTGTCTCGTGTGTGGCAGCACATACAATTGCCAGACTTTAGTCTTGGGGCCCGTCCGCAGTATATCCTATATAGTGCTGATGTTGGTCGTTAAACCAACTCAACAACAACATTCCGTCCTCTGTACTCCAGAGTAATCATTGATCAATAAAGAAGATGGCCTAATGCCCCTGCGGCGCATTGCACTTTTCGCGATATCTGTGTGCGAGCTATTAGACCCTCTATTAAATTAATGTCTGCAGGCTGGCTTCCGGTAAGGTAAGAAACCGACTTGTGAGACAATATGATAATGTGGGGTAGAAACGTGTGAAATTCATTTAGTAAATATTTCAACGAACTTTTGTTTACTTCCATTCCTGGTTATTATTTTGTTATACTTAATCGTTGTCTTACATTAACTGTTGCTGTTACAGCATACTTTCTGATCACAATGGAAGTGAGCAGTTTTTATGTTTCATAATAATAATAATTATAATAATAATTATAATAATAATAATAATAATAATAATAATAATAATAATAATAATAACAATACTACTACCCGCCCCCAAATTGGAAATCAGAGAGAAGCCAATTTTAGTCTAATACGCCCGAACTTCAATACATGTATAACGTTCGCTGTGTACAATGGATTTTTTTTTTTTGCGGGGTGGGGGTGGTGGGGAGGAAAAGTGGCGCACATGGTGGAGCGTTGGTTTCCTTATCGGGAGGTTTACGGTTCGAAATCCACGATCGGATAAAATGTCCGAAAATGATGGATTGGCAGAAAGGAAAATATTCGGCTTTTAGTCTTGGGACCCGTCGCCGAATCGTAAGGAATGCATACTTTTTCGAATAAAAAGGCTATAAACGACTAAAACAGAAGAGCGTAGATTATTTGCCCATCTACGCCGTGAATCGCTTAACATAAAGTCTGTGATATTATATTTATAGACTAGATAGGCCAAGCAATGTCTCGGCCATGAGCCATGAGACAGACAGGAAGCGATCGCCAGTCGAAATAAAACACCATCTCCCAACAATTAAACATACGCCTTGGTTTAATTTGGTTGATTATTATTTAATTTTAAGATTGAGGAATCATAACTAATGAGAGCGCAGCGATATGAGAGGTTTCGGCTTTATCGAGCTTTAGACGTTGTATTTTCACTTGCCTAGCCTTACGGTACATTTATTAAAGTTAGTGAACAGTGTAGAAACTAACCGCCGAGATAGATAACACAGAGTCTTAAGAGACCCCCCCTCCCCATTTTATCACAAGTCGACTTGGCCTATCTAGTCTATAAATATAATATCACAGACTTTATGTTAAGCGATTCACGGCGTAGATGGGCAAATAATCTACGCTCTTCTGTTTTAGTCGTTTATAGCCTTTTTATTCGAAAAAGTATGCATTCCTTACGATTCGGCGACGGGTCCCAAGACTAAAAGCCGAATATTTTCCTTTCTGCCAATCCATCATTTTCGGACATTTTATCCGATCGTGGATTTCGAACCGTAAACCTCCCGATAAGGAAACCAACGCTCCACCATGTGCGCCACTTTTCCTCACCACCACCTCCACCCCGCAAAAAAAAAAAATCCATTGTACACAGCGAACGTTATACGTGTATTGAAGTTCGGGCGTATTAGACTAAAATTGGCTATTCTCTGATTTCCATTTTTTTTTTTTTTTTGGGGGGGGGGGGGGGAGTTAGCCCTGAGGGCCTGGGGAAGAATATTGGCTTTCGACGTAGGAGGTCCGTGGTTCGATCTCCGCTCTGGCAAGTCGTCCCTTACTGGTTGGGGTGGTGTCACTTGAATGTGACCGGCTGAGACAGGAGTCATGGTATCCCCTGCCCTGTCTCGTGTGTGGCAGCACAAAACATTGTCAGTCTTGGGGTCCGTCCACAATATACCCTATATAGTGCTGACGTTGGACGTTAAACCAACTCAACTACAACCACTGCTTTTCAATCATGTGGAACAAGCAATACCATGGTCTCCAGGAATTTCACACCAACATTGTCTTCAAGTGAATAATATATAACAGAGAGGGAATAGAAAGGCGAATATATTCCCCGGTATCACGAAGGATAGAGTTTTAACTGCAGTAAAAATGAGAGAAAAAATAAGCTTGTTTGATAGAGAGCCCATCAGTCAGATAGTTTAATATCATAACAAATAAGGATTTTAATTTTGGACTGAAAAAAAAGCAACAGAGTAATACCTAAGATTAAGCCATTGAAGATAAGAATTTTGATGTGATGAAGAAACTGATAACAACAATACAGGAAATGTAGAGGGTGGTATTGGACATTACTATTGACAAAATATCGTTAAGCTCAGGAAGATTAAAACAGTTTACTAACACAGTTTTACACCTATGAAGGCAATTTAGTATATACCTTGAGATGTAAATAACAGAAATACCCATAAAGAAGCTAATAATTCGCTGATTCATTTCTTGATTTCTGTATAAGACTTTGAGACACACAGAGATACCGAGAGAAAGAGAGAGTGAGACAAAGAACGAAAAAAAAGAAAATAAAACTGTTATACGCAAACGGTTGCGTTTTTAACCACAAACCGCCCACTGCCTACAAAATGATATGTTCAGAACAACGACATTTTAGCTACCTGTGCTCCTGAATGTCTTATTCTTTTAGGATTTAATATCTTAGCTGTCCTCTAGAATTAGCAGCTTGATGTGAGCAATCCTGCACTTCTTTCATCAATAATCTTTATATGCTTGATCATTATCCATGTGATCAGGAAAGCCTAGACCTGGTTATTCATAAATGGTGGAATGTGTTGTCATCTGGTTGGATCAGTGTCATTATAATGTGACCGACTGAGTCATGGGTCCTGGACTGATATTCCAAACCAAGAACAAGCTGTGGTCAAGGTAAGAAGACTTATGTACGAAGGGCTTGTCATGTAGATGAGTCAGTTAGAAACTAAAATTTAGACACTTCGATATGACATTCTCAGAGGGCTAGGCGCAACAATGGAAAGTCCACAACACATTTAGATTGATCAGAATACTGTACTTGTTTCATGAAGCTTTTAAAAGGGTTTTTTGCTCACATAGTCGACTAGTTGTTGTTTTTTATAAGAAAGAGCTGATATGAAACCGTTGGGTTAAAAATTACTCTTACACTTGGTAGAGGCAGTATTTCAATATATGGGTGGCACCTTTTGACTACGATGGTACAAAGGAATCACAGCTTAGTATCTCTGATGAAATTTAGAGCAGAGAACTGCCGTTAAAGATAAGTCAGTATAAATTATATTTATATTACAGGCGTATAGCGTATTTAGAATTTGTTTGTCATTTTAGCTTCTTTGATGCTTCTAAAATGTCTAAGAGATCAAAACCACAACGGAGAGATCAAATTTGAAGGCGCGCACAAGTAACCTGGACATTTCTTTTGTAGATTAGCAGCGCCGGTATTTCAGGTTCCAAGATATATTTTTTTCCAAGATATATTTTTAACGAAGAACCAAAAGAAATACACCTTTAAAGCTTTCTTTAACAAACACGCCCAGGTTTCCGAATGCTGGCATTGTATTCAGGATAGGTCCCTTGTTTAGAATATTATATCTTTTTCAGCATTTAAATTGCAGTGATCAGCGATCTTTTTTAAGCTGAAGATATCCCACTCCGAACAACAAAGTCACAACATTGACTTGTCCACCTGTCTTTTAAGAAGATTGAATCAGATGCCCTTTGTTATCTAGAATAATATAACTTCCTTTCGCCACTACTGTTTTTGCTTGAATAAAGACAAGGAAAGTGCCAGGGCTGTGAAGTCATGATTTGAAAAAGGTTTGTGAGGTATTACTATCGTTCCTGATAAACATCTGACTCTATAATGTTACATAATTATGTTGTTGTTTTTTGCTTTCAAAAGGTTGTCATTTTATTCCAGATGTGAAACACTTAATATGTGGCTTTAACTGGTAAAAAGTTACGTTGACAAAAATTCGCATTGTATGACGATCATTAAATGAGTGAGGGACCCACCACGTCAGCTGTAACTTAAGTCCGCGCCCGGCACTGTTGACAATACTCGCCTTAACGGATCCTACCCGGGAACCGGAAGATAGCAAAAACTTCTCTTTTACAAATAATAATATTTTAAAGTTATTACCATTTAAATAAATACTTCACCTGACCATTGCAATGATTTCACAATAACGTATGTATGCATAATAATGTTCCTCTCTAAATGTATCTAAGTAATCATCAACGCAAATTAGGTTGAGAATTTATTGTACATTCTTTTATTTATAGAGAAGGACGCAACCAAAACATTTAGGTAAAACTTATCAGTAAAAACGATGAGACGACTAGATAATGTGTTAATTACTTAATGTGTCTTTTTACCAGCATATTCATCATAAACCTTTTAAGCTATTGTGCCTTTGCCTGAAGATTATGTGTATCGTATTACCCTAAAGATTATGTGTATAAAAGGTATTTTCAATTTCGCTAATTGCACTAGGAGATCCCAGTCCAGCTTTTGATTGATATGTAATGAAATGGAATACCGATCCTCTCTTTTACAGTGTAGGAGCATAAGGCGAAAATTGTCTATATTTAATGAATTCACATATAATAAGGTTGAAATCCGCTATGCTATGGTATTCCAGGTTTTTTGGTTTAGGCTATAATGTAAAAAAATGGCAGTCTAATTTTTTTACTTAAACACATTTGAACAAAATCGCAACAGGCATTAATTTTAACAGTAAGTTACTGTGCAGGAGGGATATGAAAGCAGGATAAATTGACATGTACTTATTTTAAATAAACAAGGAACATGAAAAGGGGGTAAAGCTTGCTGTCTTGAACTTTCTTAAACTTCCTTGATGTCAACGAGTTATTCATATTTTCGTACATAATGGCCTTTTCACTAAACCATTTGGCAGGCTTTACAAAATTGGCAACACCCATTGACTAAAAATCATATTCGTAGATTATTGGTTCTTTCGCAGACTGTTCCAAGGACGAGTATTGCCAGGTACTCGCTGCCCCTCGGGTCCAAATCTGATCAATTTATAATCAAGCCTCTCTCCGTTCGATCCATATTGGGTAAATCTAAGGCCTAGCATAGAATAACAGACCATGCCACGCACCGCTGGATGCGAGCAAAATGTGGCCTAGCCCTGTATCCAGACTCCTTCTTGGCAATAAGCCCTAGTGGCTTTCCCTGGTTTTCTTATAGCAAGAGTTCCAGATTCTCATTAGCCCTGTTGGCACCGCTATGGTAAAAGTGGGTGTGATGGAACCTGCCCGTGCTGTGGAGACGACACCCTCGGGTCAGGCCGGTGATAAACGTATGTATATGTTTGTTGTCATTATATAGATTGTTTATCTCACTGTACACTACGCTAAAGGCATGTTTCCTTGATCCGTTCAAAACACACTAGAAGGCATAGGCTATATGAATTATTGTGAACCGCGTCTTGATCCGTTCATAACACATTAGAAATTATAAGTCCTAGGCTATATGAATTATTGTGAAACGCGTGTATACATGTAATGCAAAAAAGTATTGTTTTCTTCAATTCATGTTTATGAATAAACAACCTTGGATGAGGACGGTGATACACGTATGTACAATATCTTATGTAGATTATTTATCTCAATGGGCATAACGGTATAATTTTTAGTGCGGTTTTCCTTTTTTTTTTTAATTCATAACTTTTTACACGTTACTGTTATATTTTGATACAATGTAAAAGTATTTCTGTGCTCGATTCATGTTTATTCATTGATACCCCTCCCCCCCCCCTCCACCTCTTACGAGACCGGTGATAAACGTAGGTACCTATAATTGTGTAGACTGCTGTACAAATTTAGTTGTGGTCAATTCATGATTACACACGGACGCTCCGGTATGCGACCGCTGATACACGTGTGAACGTATCATTATAAAGCTTGTTTTTTTTTACTAAACAAACGTTAGAAGCTCCCACTGGGTCTGTCCTTTTTATTATTTATAATAATTATTCTAGGAATACATGACATAGTGTGAGATATTGTTAAAAAAACTAGTTGTGATCAATTTATGTTTATACACGTACACCCCCAAATGAGGCTAGTAAGAACCTTATGTAACTTTTTAATATTATTATGGGCTTGTTGATCACACTAGACATATCATCATCATCATCATCATCATCATCATCATCATCATCATCATCATCATCATCATCATCATCATCATCATCATCATCATCATCATTACACATTATCATTAAAAGCAATTGATACCCCACCACCTTACAATATTAGTATGTAGATATTTGTCATCGTGTGGCTTGTTTATCTCACAAAAAAAACTTTCAAAACTTCTTTTTATTTTTAATATTCAAGACCTTCATGCCATATTGTGACTTATTGTACTAATTTAGTTGTGGTAAATTCATGATTACACACAGTCACTCCGAAATGCGACCGCTCATACACATATGAATGTATCATTATAAAGCTTGTTTATCTCACTAAACAAACGTTAAAAGCTCCTACTGGGTCTGTCCCTTTTTTATTATTTATAATAATTATTCTACGCCTACATGTTAGATATTTTTTTAAAACTGAGTTGTGCTCAATTTATGTTTATACACTTACACCCCCAAATGAGGCCAGTAAGAAACTTATGTAACTTTTTAATATTATTATTCACTTGTTGATCACACTAGGCATAAGCTTTTGGTCTAACTGCGTCTTTTTCTCTTTTAGTTTGGGGCATTTCAGATGACATATTATTGTAAAAGTATTTGTAATGATAATTTCATGTGTATACATCGATGTTCAATAATTATGCAGACTGCTATTTACGTCTGTAATATTGATTACTGTTTTTGTTTTTTGTTGTGTTTTTTGTTTTGCTTTTTTTGTTTTGGTTTTGTTTTGTTTGCGTAGTTTCTTTGTGCGCTCTTTATGGATTCACATGCTGTTAAGTTAATCAAATCATTTTTGCATGATGAAATCTATGTTTTTTCTTTGATACATTTTAGTTCTAAAAAGATATTTCGTATGAATTTCCTATGGAGAAAGCCAATAATAATTACCTATTTTTTACATAAACAAATTTCAAAGCCTTGAAGGTTTTTTTTTCTATTTCAAGTCTTCTATGTTGCCCGACGGACACTTTATAAATTGCAAGTAAAACCATAAAGAAATAAAAGGTCCGTGCATTCAATTAGTTTTTTTTTCTGATTATTGATGACATGAATTTCATGCCGACGCATTGCAATATAAACGAATCATTGATATGATTTGCCGATCGATTTATTGGTTTTATTTCTCGGATCATTGGTTTTATGTTCAAAGCGATCTTAAGTGGTGTCCATTTTTAATCTTTTGGTAAATTATTTTTCCTGTCTCATTCTATCCTGTTATTTGCAACCTTCTCTTTTTCTATATCCCCTATTTGCCTGCCTATATCTGTCTGTCTGTCTGTCTGTCTGTCTGTGCTGTCTGTCTGTCTGTCTGTCTGTCTGTCTGTCTGTCTGTCTGTCTGAATGTCTGTCTGTCTGTCTGTCTGTCTAATTGATGTCCAAACCAAGACACAGTTTATAATGTAATATTGTAGCATTGTTTAGAATTTCTTTGTCCCCAAGCATTTTTTTTATTAAAAGGTGAGAATTTTTAGTACCGAGGCTTTATCACAAATCAGATTCATCTTGTTTTCTGTAATTAACAAATGAGACAAATGGCAGTAAAGAATAAAGTCAGATAGAGAGAAAGATCATAAATGAGAGAGATAGCAAGGGAGAGAGAAGAATAAATAGAGAGATAGACAAAGAGAGACCGAGACCGAGAGAGAGAGAGAGAGAGAGAGAGAGAGAGAGAGAGAGAGACAGGAGTAAAAAAAGAGATAAAAGGAGAAAGAGAGCTGGGAGAGAGAGAGATGGTGAAAAAGAGATAGAGAGAGATAGAGAGAGGGCGGGAGTGGAAATATATTGGCGACGTTTAATGCCTTTTGATTTACGAAGGATACAAAAGGTCTATAGTATAAGGAACATTAAATGGTGCGACTGCGCATAGCAGTTCCGCTAACTAATCACATAATGACAATATTAGTGTAAAAGAGATAGAGAGAGATAGAGAGAGGGCGGGAGTGGAAATATATTGGCGACGTTTAATGCCTTTTGATTTACGAAGGATACAAAAGGTCTATAGTATAAGGAACATTAAATGGTGCGACTGCGCATAGCAGTTCCGCTAACTAATCACATAATGACAATGTTAATGACCTTGAGAAGTGTTTGATCTCTGTCCACTAATCCGTTAATAGACTTAAGCGGCAAAGGTGTTCGACTGAAAGTTTGTAAATAAACACCTTGGCACGGGAGCCCAACAGGTTAAAAGAAAAAAAAAATTATATATATATATGCGCGGTTCTGCAAATGACTTTCCATAATAGCCGTTCACCGTGTAGCACTTATCTGTAAAGTTGAAGTAGGTTTACGGAGTATAGTAATGCTCTGCAGCTCTCATGGGCACTTATATACCAATTCTGAGTAAAAAAAAAAACATTGCCAATCATAGTTGAAAAAATGTGCTGTTTCATCCTACGATACAAAAAGTTTTTCTCCCATAATCACACTGATTTACTTTAATAAAAGGAGGGCGCGGTGGCCCTGGGGTAGAACATCGGCTTCCGACGCAAAAGATCCTGGTTCGAGCCCTGGCGATTGCACTCCCTATTGGTTGGGTCAATGTCAGTTTGTGACCAGAGCACATAAAATTGTCAGACGTCAGTCTTGGTGCCCGTTCACAATATAGCCTATAAAGTGCTGATGTTGGACGTTACACCAACTCAACAACATCAACAACAACCTCAATAAAAATTGTAATAGTAAGTATAGAAAGATTAGCAGAGCTCTAACTTCCCCCGATTGCAGTCGATGGTGCTTCTATATTCAACTTATAATCTCATTGGAAATGGTATTATGATATAACCCTGCTTATAAAACTACAATTATTTTTTACAGCAAGATGGTACCTAAAATAACATTACTGTAAAAACAATTTTTAAACTCACTCACACACATATACACATTTACATACCACACCAAGTTTAAATAATGCACAATTCAAATCAATAGCTATAAGTGCCGGTTTTTTTTTTATTTAAAATTTAAAATTTTCATTTTAAGTAGTAAATGCACATAATGCTAAATTGAGGGGGGGAAACACCCATGTAAAATCGAATCATTCCGATAAATCGTTCCAATAATTTAAATACTCGAATCTTTTCTGCCTACCAAATTAATGCCCATTGAATTGCTGTTCTGATTCATTGACAGCGGTGCTGTGATGTTGAAACGAGTTCATTAAGGAAAATCGATACAGCCAAAACTGAAAGAAAGAAGAAAGATTAACCCTTAGACGATCGATATTGGTGCAGCTTTAGCTTCGCTGGGGCGATACAAAATAATATGTTGCTCATGTCGTCGTACATGTCCCACAAAATGTAATGATTTTTAAAGTCATCAAAGATACACATGATTACTTTATAACTTCATCTGCCGAACGTTCCAAATTAATTTTATAAGTTTTGGTTAGATTTTGAGCGTGCAAAAAAAGAAGACCAAGTCGTGAATTGAACGAAGGGCACATTTGTTGCAAAGCAAGGGTATCTGCGTTTCTATTCATATTCAAATACTAGAATAGTTAGAACATTATTTCTTTTTTCACTCTAAAATGTAAACAATGCTGACTGTGCATATTAGTTACTGTACTTACTATAATTCAATTACTTTGCCTTCTATCGGTGGAAGCGTTGGGAGGCTAGCAGCGATCTGTTAATATTTTTCAATATTGTGGTTGGCGTTACAAAATCTAGAGCTTAAATCAAAACTGATAAAGATCTCAATAAACAGAAAAAGCATTATAAATAAACTCTGATAAGTACAGAGCGATCACCCACAGACAGATCATCATCAGAACTTGTCTCTTGGATATTCAATAGTCAGTAAATGCACATAATGCTACATTCAGTAGAGTAGACGTACATATTTTACTTACTCTTTGGCACTGACAAGGCATTACTGGTTAAAACATGATGATTGTTTGGACCACGACTCGATAAATAAAATCTATTTATTTAGTAGGAGAGGCAGGTGGGGTGCTATAAATCCGTCCTTGGACGTTTGTGCTTCACGATTTTTCATTAATTTAGTCAGTTCACGGAAACACCCGTTCGTTTTACTGCTTTCACAACGCGCATACTTGGGTCTAAATTGCCTTTGCTTTCAATAGAGTACGAGCTGTCGAGTGCTTGAAGGACACAATCCGCTTGGAGAAACAAAGAATTCATGCAAACTAAGGAGACGAAAGGTTCAATAGAGACTGTGAAGACAAACGAGCTGTGAAGACAAACGAGCTCTTGTAACTTAGAAGGCAAAAAGTACATAAGATATAGGACTACTTTCACTCTTTGAAATTGAAAAAAATCTAGCACCTCCCTGTGCAATCTTTCTTTCACAAGCACGAAGAGACAAGCAATTATTCACAGGAGCTTCGTGCTCTATTACTCTTTTGGAACTTCCCAAATAGTGTTTCATAATTAAGTGTTAACTGTAAGAGGGGAAGGGTATGGGTTCGTGAAGAGCATGTTATCCTGACCACAGTAAAGAGATTGATTTTATTGGATAATGAATGCTGCTTTGGATATGCATTCAATAGTAGAAATGAATATTCAATAATGTTGTAAATAACTATATAACCTAGTTTCGGGCACCGTAATTGTCTCATGCATTATGTTTTCTCTCACATTCTGTCTCTATTCTTGGAAGTATTTGACAAAGAGGTACGTTAGCTCTGAAGATAGAAGGAAACGTGGAGAAAGATACTTTGTATACTGTTTTTGAAAGTTTTGAATTGAAATGTAAATTTTTTTTTAATTAATCTATTTGTTTCATGAGTTTTAATTTTTTAAATCAAAATAAACAGATTTACTTAAATATAATACTTTTTTCCACGTTTTGATATCAATGTTGTCGGGAAGTCCAAATTTGAATATTGGCGAAAAAATACGGTTTAACGCCCAGCGCTAGCCAATCAAGTACCATGCTTTATTTCTCACAACAGCTCTTTAGTTCTAAATTTACTTTTTCCAATCTGTCCTCGAAATTGTTCTGTAGAAGTTTTATTGCAATGCTCACAGAGTCGCTTGATTGGTACATTATTTAAAAGACAATATTGGATTCACCCAGCCTCTAGCATTGATCGTCAGTCGCGCAGAAAAACAGCGATCATTCGACATTCTAAATTACGGCGTTCAGTATACAGCCTAGTAATGCTCCACTTAGTTTAGAACTAACCCTCACTGTCTGTCATCATTGTGATTTAGTCAGACACGGCGTAGTGATACTTTTAATGGATTTGTTGGCCATACCTGCTCATTTAAGCGCTTGATGTTTATCGAAACGTGTTATAATCCAAGTGTGAGTACTCTCAAGAGTTTTTTAACACTTTGAGAGGAACTATTCTTGTTTCTGTTGTTGCAGGATTCTTGGTAAGTTATGCTGTTGGAGATTGTGTACTATCATTGTTTGTTCGGTTTTTGTAATATAATTCTTAAATTGACGTTTATGCTTTTTTATTCAATAAAATCTTTAACAAAATACGCATGAACGTGATGTAAAGCATGGAATTGGTATTTGCGACTTTGAAAAACAAACATGCTTCTTCGTGTTCGTAGAAAGTAATTACATGATATCTAGTAAGACACAATATGGTTTAATCTCATTCTAATGTTTCTACAACCCAGTCTTCTAATTCGGAATAGTACGTGAGTAGACTGATACAATTAGAGAGACAGACAGACAGAAAGAGAGAGAGAGAGAGAGAGAGAGAGAGAGAGAGAGAGAGAGAGAGACAGAGAGACAGAGACAGACAGACAGACAGACAGACAGACAGACAGACAGACAGACAGACAGACAGACAGACAGACAGACAGACAAACAGACAAAGAGAGAGACAAACAGAGAGGGAGAAAAAATAAAGATGTGTCGCAATACGTAGGAGAAAAAAAAGAGAGATTTATCGCATGCAATGCGTATTCATTATTACGACCACCTCACCGCTTTATTAAAAAGCAATTACAATGAAGCTTAATTACATCCAAGTACCAACACAGGTGGACAATGGCGACTAACAGTGCACACTCATATTAATAACGTGTGAGCTCTCAGCGTGACTGGACACTGGCTAGCAGCGGGTGGACACAAATCACCATCATGTTGGTTGGTCATTAAAATGCTGACCGTCACTGGTTTACTTGAATGTATGACGATGGTTAGATAGAGCAACGCACAATGCAGTGATGAGATTCGATTAGATAGTTATTATACAGACGTGCGTTAGGACTCATAATTATTGAGCTATTACACGTCTTACTTTCTACGAAATCCAAGGCGAAACCAGGTAGTATTCGGTAAAAAAAAAGTTAACGTGAGTAAACGCCTACTATCACAATTATTTTGAGTTTAAGATGCTTTTCTATTTTTGACATGATTTTCGTGGTTCAGAGAATATGACTGTGTCTTCGTGGTTCTGATATAGATGGTAGAAAACCAATCAGAAGTATTTCACTTTCGATCAAAACTTGGAAAATATTTTGACGAGGACTAGTAAGTATACTGTTTTTATATCAAATGCTATGCATTTTGCCTCTCGCAAAATAAAATTGAGACCCAATGCCTTCGAAGTAAAAGACATTGATTTTTGTTTTGTTTATTGACTTTTTCAGTAAATTCAAAAACAGGAGTGATAATTTTACTATACCATAACAGTGGCATAATACAAAAGCATTGATGGTGTAATACCTATACTCTGTTAAACAAACACCATCTATTGATTCTGATCGATAGAGACCATCAGTCCCGGACAAAGGTGTGTTGTCCTAACACAATGCCACAATACACACAATAATAATTATTTGGGCACGAGCATCACACCAATGTAACTTTTGACTTCTCTTATATTGGCATATTTTATGATATCGAACAACCTGTTGCCTGAATACGAAAGAAACAATGAAATCGTGTCTGTTATCTCAATAATTAATATAAAAATAAGTATAAATAGTGACTAATGACTGCATTATAACCGCCGTATAGGATCTCTCTCTCTCTCTCTCTCTCTCTCTCTCTCTCTCTCTCTCTCTCTCTCTCTCTCTCTCTTTCTCTATCTTATATTTATTTTATCTATCTATCAATCTATCTATAGAGAGAGATTGAGAGAATGAGAGGGAGAGAGAGAGACAGTAAAAGAGAGAGAGAGAGAGAGAGAGAGAGAGAGAACTACATTACGTTATATGGAAAGCTGTGGTTTGGTGCATCGTTGCACACTCAAAAAAAAAAACGAATCATAATTAACCCAACATACTGTCGGCCGCCTCTGTCCTGTTGTTAACCTCTTGCTATGCAGATGTTTTGGGATACGAAAGTTGGGATATATATTCGCTATTTGTGAAGCACGTTGTGTTTCATTAACTTTCCTAAATAAAAGTTAATTGACACATTAATGTGTCTTCTAAGCTAAAAAATACTCAATCACCTGGTGTATCCTCCTACATCTATTTATCAAAACTTAACAATCACATCTCTTTGTCATTCAGGCTCAGTGCAGTCCTTAGACACTGTTATCAATAAATATAATCGAATGCTGGCCATGTTTAACGTCAAACCTGCCCTCAGGTGGAAAAGCATTAGTGTCTGTGGTCAGGTTTGACTAAATTACCCAAGTGACCTTGGTGAAATCGTATTGCCTGGGCATACCAATCGTTCAGTTTTATGGGCCCATAAAACCTTGGAGGCTACAAAAGATCACAGAGGTTCAATCATATCGCAGGTTTCGAGGCAAAATATTCTAACTGCTTGACTGTGTTGACAATGTGAAGTTACAGAAATATGTCTCTAAACCCGTGATATGACCATAAATATGAATGCGTGTGGAAAACTGTACTCAGATAGGCCTATTTTACGTATAATAACATCCGTCTAAATTTGTGAGGGGATAAAAATAGGTTTACGATCGTCATTAACTTTGTCGCCTTCGAATTGCTACACATAGTTATATAAATCGATTTGATGGACTATCTAAATAAGAATGTAGGTGGGTTGTTTTTTTTTAACATTCACGCATCGATCTTTGTTCTTATCATACCCATTAAGAAAATTATGACGTCAATGATATTGATCTTTTGATCATGATATATATTCTATCTTTCATGTATCTGACGGAGGCTGTTTAGGAAAACGTTAGACGTCAGAGCATCTTGGTGTGGATAGGCTATGGACAGGCGTCCTTAAAACGCTCGATTACAATGGTTTTGATAAATTATAATTAAATCAATTTCATAATCTGCACCTCTCAATGATAAGAAGGTCACGCTCAAGATAATAGATCATATTTTGTATTATACTTTTGTTCCATGCTTTACTTTAAACTACCTAGGTTCGCCATCTGTCGTCAGACAGTTTTATTTGTATGATTTCGTCCCCTGCTGGTTCGGTCAGTGTCAGTGAACTTGGACCGGTTGAGAGGATTCCTTTGTATCCCCTCTCTCTCTCTCTCTATCAGTGTATCTATTGATCTATCTATCTATCTATCTATCTATCTATCTATCTATCTATCTATCTATCTATCTATCTATCTATCTATCTATCTATCTATCTATCTATCTATCAATCTATCTATCTATCTATCTATTTGTGTGTTAAGCTGTTAGATGGTAGTTTTGGGGACAGTTCACGGTATAGCCTTACTTCTAACATCGGACATTAAGAAACTCACTTACTCACTTACTCATTCACTTACTCACTTACTCATTCACTATTGATATGATCGCTGCCTGTTTAAATTTGTTCCAATAATTAATATTGGCAGGATATGGTTAGCTCTCTCGCTCTTTCTATAATATATAATATATTATATCTCTCATTCTTTCTCTCTCTCTTTCTCTCTCTCTATCTTTATCGTTTTCAATCTCTCACTCTCTCCTTCCCCCCTTTTCTGTTTTGTTTTTTCCATTCTGTCATTTTTTTAACCAATCCCCTTGTGAGCCCTGTTTTATCCAACCCATACACTTTACTTTTATCTCTTTCCGTTTCCGGGCTTTCCATTTTTTAAGCGCGACCCTTGAGGGGTCTGACTCTGTGTTTGTCTGTTCTTTGTCACAGTTTGTCTTTTTCCTTGTAATACCTGTTTCTTTTCTTTTTCTAACAATTCTCGTTTCTATTATTGTATAGTCTTAGTTAGCATCGCTCTAGCTTAGTCATTCACTGGTTATGTTTATGTACGAGGCACGACGTGAAGTTATTCATTATCCTGTCTGTAACGTTTACATAGCTAGATCCAAATAGTTCCGGTAAATGACAGTTATAATTATACTATCATTCTTAAATTACGCCATGACTAAATAAAATGCTGAGAATCGCGGAATTAACCTGTAATGATAATAGTATTTAGAAATAAAATGATCGGTTATAAATTTTAATAAGGGTGAGGGTAATAAAGGTTAGCTTACAATTTCAAGGTGTCTATCTTACTTGAGGGTTCTTTTTTACTAGGCATTTCGTCTTACGAGTTAGTATGAATTATGCTCTATGATTTATAACAGCTATTATACGAATGATTCGTTACTTTTTACAACACACTGAGAATGAAAAATGGGTACGTCAAAGTGTTAGAAATTACAAACTTTTTTTCTTCTTTTTGCATTGATTAATTCTCTCGAATGCTTTTGTCTCAATTCTTGTTGACTGGATAAGAAGTGTCCTTTTAAAAGAGGAAGGGGGGCGATTTGGTCCAGGGGTAGAACATGGGCTTCCGACGCAAAAGGTCCCGAGTTCGAATCCAGGCGGTTGCGTTCCCTACTGGTTGAATCGGTGTCAGTATAATGTGATCGGCTGAGAAAGAAGTCATGGTATCCCCGCACTGTCTCGTGTGTGGCAGCACATAAAATTGTCAGACGTCCATCTTGGGGCCCGTCCACAATATAGCCTATATAGTGCTGATGTTGGACGTTAAAACCAACTCAACTCAACTCTTTAAAGAGGAAAGAAACTTACAGTGACAAACCTCAGCCTTTGCACTGAAATGTCAAGGACATCTTAACTGTTAAATGCTGTCTTGATTCTTAAGGCAAGATACAAGGGTGGGGGCTAGGGGATTACGGCTTGGAACAACTCTCATAACAACATAATTAATCAAGCGTGTTGAATCTTAGTCTAAACACCAAACTCTGAGAGCGGTGTAGGTGACAATTGTCACAGGCTGCCCCTGGAGTGTACCGTGTTTAGTGTCACAAAGCATCACGTCAGTACAAGGACACAACAAATTTAAAGACTTAAGAGACACTGAGTTCTAAGAATAGGCTTGCCTGTCCTCTTAGTGACCTCTACGATTAAGGAATTCTCTCTTCACGTTTTGGTATTAGTATTAAATCGAGAGCTTTCCTCTCAAAACAGTTTTAACATTCGCGACAACTCCTCCAGAAGGCTTTTTGTGGGCTAATTTCTTTAAATAGTTTAATCGAAGTGTGTCGTTGCGTGTTGTATGACAATTGACCATAACGAAAAACTGGCCACGGGCAGGTCAACTCGACTCGTGGCTTAACTGGTCAGCTGAGGTGAACCAAGTGTAAAACGGTTGGTCATTCAGGCGACTTAACGAATATTTTTGCAATGTTATTTTCAGAAGTGTTCGCGTGGGCAGTTAGCAGTGGTACTTGCTGATTCACAACTATAGCTTCGGATTTTTATTGAGAGAGAGAGAGAGAGAGAGAGAGAGAGAGAGAGAGAGAGAGAGAGAGACAGAGAGAGAGAGAGAGAGTTAACTGTAACTCAATGGTTCCTTTCTAAGGGTTAAACTAGCAGCATGCCTAAATTATGTTGGTCCTTATACCCTCATACCTCAAAAAAAGGAAACTAATAATGGGAATATCTTTCATCATCTCTTTCATTTTTTTTCTTACTTCAAATGCAAGGATATTTTGGTTATTCAGGGATGACACACTTTTATAAATTCTCGAATTAATCTGCCGTTTGTTGTCAGCGACGAAATTTTCTAAATCACCCTCGCCATATTTAGAGGTATATTCTTTATAAGTATTTCCCCTTGGATATCATTCACAGCTCTTTGCACGAAGAAAAAGAAAGACGTATGTTGATATATAATAGTTTGTCATCTATTACTGAGTTTTAAAATATGGTATGAAATGATATTGCTTGTCTAACATAATTACTGTCTGGTTATCAATGTATCTAACAAACATTTCAACATGTTAAAACTGTTGTTACACGAGAAAGGGTGAATGTAAGGGAAGAAAAAAAAAGATTGAGAATGCATATTTACGTATAAATGTATTTGGATCATTAGTCGAATTAATATAGATAGCAAAAGGGAAAAAATAACATTAGCTGACTTGTATCATTCTGTGTGTTTGTTTTGTGTTTTATGTGGGGCTTTTTGGTTGGTTTTGTCTTTTGTTTTCGTTTTTTGTTTTTGTTGTTGCTTTTTTCCACACATTTAAATATCAGGTCTGTCTAATTTAGCAACGGTGGTAAATGAGATTAAAACCAAACATATAAAGAATTATGTAAACGAATGCGAAGTGCGGATCAATGATAGCTTGAAGTCACCAATGCCACGCTCGAATGAACGCGATTGGTAATATTGATCCCACTACCTTCACAGGCGATAATGCAAGTTTTATATTGGTTCCAGACTAGAGCTCTTGTAAGGAGAAGTAGAAATTGGTGCACGGATTGGATCAACGAAATTTCAGTAATAGGATAGGAACTCAAAAGGGGAGTTGAGTGGTTCCAAGCTTCATTTTTTTTTAAACTCATGGATAACCCTTTGTCATCGGGTAAGTAGAACTTATACGACTTTTTAATTGGAAATCAATTACAGCTTTCTGTTAAACTTATTTGTAAATCGGATCACTATTGCCATTCGAGCAGTAGCGTAATCGTCGTTTACATAGTATTGTTTAACACTGTCCCTAGTCATTAGAAGAAGCTAACAAGGGTGTCGAGTTAGCATGACGATTTAACATCTAATTACATAGGTGCATTAGAAGCGAAAATTTTCTACAGCACAATACACATCCTTCTCTTTTCGAAATCGTGTTAAATAACAAACATTTAACCTTCAAAATTGAAGGTAATCATTTTTACCATTAACATCACCATGCTTCACTATCATCCACATCACCATCACCATCACCGCCGATGTCATTATTATTATTAGTAGTAGTAGTAATAGTAGTAGTAGTAGTAGTAGTAGTAGTAGTAGTAGTAGTAGTAGTAGTAGTAGTAGTAGTAGTAGTAGTAGTAGTAGTAGTAGTAGTAGTAGTAGTAGTAGTAGTAGTAGTAGTAGTAGTAGTATCATTATCATTATTATCATTAATAATAATAATAATAATAATAATAATAATAATGATAATAACAATTAGATGGAAAAATAGTGATGAAAATACTATATGTTATAATAACAACTTGTACTGCAATGACCGCAACAAGTAATTGAGTAATACTGAAATTGAATCAATTCTGGAAGCATCAACACTTACCAAAGACAATAGATTCCACTTGTGAAGAAAAAAGAATGGCGTTATCCAAAGGCAATTGGTCAATTATTTGCGAAACGCTTCTTTGGTAGTCTTGAAATCAAAGTTTTCCTTCCTTAATCCTCAATAGAAATGTAGCCTGCCTTTTGCTAGAACTATCTATGAACGCAATAACTGTCTTGTTAGTGGAAAAATCCGCTTCTAAAGATCCAATAAATGAACCCATTTACTTGTGTATTTATTTACTTCTCAGTGGTCACGGGAGTGTATTTCATCATCTGAGTGTCCGAATATTTCGGGGAATAAACTGTAACAAAATTTCCAAGAAAATACTAGGCATAATTATTTATAGTAAAGGAATTGCCTAACTAGAACAAAACTGGACAAGTAATAAAATGTGTAGATTTCTCTATGTGATCCTTATTTAAAAACACCACAAAAATAAATGAATAGAATCGCAGTCTTTAACTAACTCTTATGTAGATTATCTAGATCTATCGTAATCTTATAACATCTACTATTTATCTAAATTATCTAAATACAGAAAGGTACTGTTCGGGATTGGGTCTCACATTTATATTAGATACGAATATTAAATTAATAATCCCCAAAGCAAAAGTAAAAAAAAAGCTATCGTCTACTCCCTACGTAACAAAGTATCTAACTTAATATTTGTTATGTATCGCAATCTTAACACATCTCCTATTACGTGTAAAATTATCTTAATGCAGAAAAACAATCTTAGGAGTGAGCCTACCAGTTACATTCGCAAAGACCACATGTTTTCCAACTATCCCCCACGCAAAAGTTGAAATGGCTATGTCTCCTGTTGGTAAAGTATCTAGACTTTAGATTCTAATTGTTATGTATCATAATTCGATCACATATCCTAGTCGTGCAGTTATCTCAATACGAAGAACACTGATGTTCTGATAACTAACAGTTGAATAAGCAAAGAATATTGTTTTAGTGAATAAGTAAAATATCTTCATAATTATTAGAAAAGCACTACTAGATGAATACGCAAAGAATATTATTTTTATAGAATAAGTGAAATTATCTCAATAGATAAAAAAAAACAACAACACTTATAATCGGGGCTAAGACTAACAGTTGAATTAACAAAGACTATTACACAAATTTCCCACGCAACACTTATAGACTCTAGACCTATAGCTTATATTTTTATTACTGTAACAGTTACTACCATCACCAAACATGTACGACATTATCATCATCATAATTCTTATCCACTTCATATATATAATGTTGAATCAAATGTTGATGAAAGCAAGGTATCCTATGGCATATTAAAGACTTATTTTATCTTATGTTCGAGCCACACATCATTTATAGACGAGTTTAAAGTCTCTTTATTTTATTCCTTCACCTTCAAGCGGAGATTTAATGTTTATCATTGTTCGAATAGAAATATCACATAATAAAAGAATTATGTGAATCGATTATATAAAATAACCAAAGGAAAAAAAACCACAAAAACGCAGCTGTGAACTACAAAGTTAACTGTGCACTTTTTTATATGATCTATGTTTGTTTCCCTAAATGTCCCTGCCAAAACCGAAATAGTTTCATTTTTTTAACTACTCATAATAATGGGTCAGGGATTCATTATAATTCTTAGGGTAAAAAGTTGCGCCATTTTTGTTTTATTTTGCCTTACGTGTTTGTTAGTTGTTGGGTTGCTTATTTTTGTGTTGTTTTTCTAATGCTTTTTGTTTTGTTTGCTTGTTTTAATGTGTCGTCGTCCTTGAATAGAGCTCTGGTCTGATATAACTATACATATTAATATTTGCATAATATGTGTCTGCAACTCAACGCGACTTTTTTCTATAGCTGTGTGTGTTCATTTATGAAACAAAAAGCCAGTGATAACCTTAAGAAAAATAAGGTTATGGCATTAAATGGCAAAGAAGGCTTGGGCCGGATACACAAAATGATTCACTCAGGCGTCACATACAAAGTTCTGGTTAATGCCCCTTCCGACTTGGTGCTGAAAAGGGTATCTTTTACAGGCAGCTATGGTCTCAACCAGATTAAATTATGGGCTCAACCACCCTGACGCCAGTGTGTGGGGATAGCGCCCTCGCGCCACACGCTACTGGGTTTCTCCGACGGTGAGCCAGGAGGGGGAATCAGCTTTCCTAGCGAAATACCATTAATATGGCTTTCAGTCTTTGCTTGAATGTCATTATAATGATATTAGAACGTTTCGTCTACGTGTCCTTGGCACGACAATTGACCCCCTACATAATTTTGTATTTTTACTTCAGATGCAGTGAGAATGAGAAAAACCGCAGTGCTGAATGTTTAACCGAGCCTAAAGTTTTATCCTAGGTTAATTCTGAAATTATGCAACGACCGTCATAAGGTTTACCAAGAATGAAAAGAAAACTTAATGTGCACATTAATTTATTTTAGTGTTCTTTACGGTAAATCTTTTTTTCTTCTTCTTTTTTTTTTGGGGGGGGGGGGGGGGGGGGGAAAAGAGGGAGGGTGTCTTTCAGACTCCCATATAGATGGATTGTTTTCATGGGTTTGTAAGCAATTATCTTCGGAGAAGGGGGAGCGATATACTAATGCACATCAGGTAGACAAATAGACAGAGACATGCAGAGGGGCAGGCAGACTGTCAGTCATTCAGACAGGACCGCTAGGAGGGTGGAGGGTTAAGAAAGCAAAAGAGGCAACTATAAAGAGACGAAGTGTGGTAGTCATCGTTGTAGTTAATGATAGAAGTAAAAACGTATTTAAAAACTGAGTGCGTCACTTATGGTAGCGCAAAAGTGTCATTAAACATTTAGGCAGTCAGATGACCTCAAAGAAGTACATGTATTGAAAAATCAATGTATATTATACGCCTTGGAATTCTTTTAGCAATCTCGTTTCTTTATTTCAAGACCCTCTATGTCTTTCAAAACTAGAAATTGCTCTGTCATTCTTAAGACTTTGAATCCTGTAAAAGACCGCGGCAACAATAACATGATTATAGGTTTGCATGTCGATTGCGCAGAGACGGCTTTGTGCTCTCTATCTTAAGCTTTGTATGTAAAGACTTTTTTTACTTTTTATTTTTGCACTGCTACAAGAAATGCATAAAACGTGTTGTGGCCAGTCTTTACTCTTTGACGTGAGACAGGATAAACAAATTAGTTGACAGTGGGACAAAATGATTAATGTACTAGGTAGGCACCCTTCCTTGTCAACAGTAGTCATTCCTTTTAGGTTGACCTGTGACATTTTTACGACAACAGGTCTCATGACTAATGTCTGACCACTTTAAGTGCTACGTCACACAAGACAGTGCAAGAATATCAGGTTTCTGGCTCATCCGGCCATACTATACTATCACCGACCAAAATGTGTCGAAATACGACATAAAATTTTCCCGATTCGTGGACTTCCCAAATGGGTAACAAAATAATTTATTGCGCGTATTTGCTGCAGTTCGCCTCCTTTTAGGCAATAAAGAGGCAATACTGCTTTATCTATAAAGTTTTAAAAATTACAAGATTCTTTAAGAAAGGAAATGTGAAGGAGTTTTGAGAATAGAGAGAGGAAGTAAGAACTTTGAAGTCGAGAAAGATAGGCAGTAAAGTGTGATAACGAGTCCAGAGATAAAGAGAGAGAGAGAGAGAGAGAGAGAGAGAGAGGAAGAGAGAGAGAGAGAGAGAGAGAGAGAGAGAGAGACAGAGAAAGAGAGAGAGAGAGACATACCGAAAACAGAGATACAGCTGACCATCGGGTGGGCTGTGTTGTGTGGGCATTCAAATGACTAACGCATTATTTCAGACAATAATAACCCGCCGATGTGACCACAAGTTCACCTTTTACTCCCATTAATGAAGGTACAACATTCGCCGACCAAGAGACCCCAAACTGTGAAAAGGACTTCTTCTTGTCCTATCCAACACAGCGACTGGTACATTCCAAACTCTTTAGTATTCTCCTTTTGTTAAAAAGGGATGTTAACATATTAACTGTTTTGCGATGCAAAAGCAGTGTTGCCAGAGAATATTAGCCTTATATTGCCCAACGTAACAAAATACCTTTACTAATAGTAGTTGCATTAGCAGTAGCAGTAGCAGTAGAAGTAGTAGTAGTAGTAGTAGTAGTAGTAGTAGTAGTAGTAGTAGTAGTAGTAGTAGTAGTAGTAGTAGTAGTAGTAGTAGTAGTAGTAGTAGTAGTAGTAGTAGTAGTAGTAGTAGTAGTAGTAGTAGTAGTAGTAGTAGTAGTGGTGGTAGTAGTAGTTGTTGTTGTTGTTGTTGTTGTTGTTAGTTGTTGTTATTGTTGTTGTCGTTGTTGTTGTTGTAGTTCAAAGGACCAATAAACATTCATAAGAGAATATTAAGCCAAAATCGGAGGAGTTGTAAAGCTTTTTTAAGACGCTTCTTCCACAAAAAAAGTCAATTTGTTTCTTGGGGCATGTCTAATCCGGAATAAATTGAAAAGTGCTGAAGATCTTATCTTTTCTTTAAAGAAGAGAAGCTGTGTCAGGTTTACGTTCTCCCCCTAGGTTCCATAAGAGAATCCTATACGTCCATGGGTCTCTAAACTAAGGTCTGAAAATTTTTCTTCTGTCACTCAGGGTTGTTGCAGAAATACAAGGACACCTGTACTAGTGGGTCCAATTGAATTAAAACGGACGCTAATGGAATTATTGATCTGGGTAGATGATAAAACTAAATTATGAAAACATGACGTTGAAATTACCATTAATAATACTGATGTTTATAATAATGAAAATGTAATGCGCAATTTAAAAAGTTTTTTATGTTATAAATATTTATTACAAATTGATTTGTGTTAAATAATATTTATCTGTCCATTAAATATAACTTTTGAATCATGATACAAGAGTAATTTTCCCCATCTTCAAACAAAAGTCGTTATTTATAACAATTAGAATCAATTTCATATTGTATTTTCTCAAAAACCTCTAAATCACAGAAACAGAAGACTGGTTACGTAAAACATGTTCAGACATTTACCCTTTATAAACTTTTAGGATTGAGTGTGGCATGTTTTTTTTTATCTAACTGTTCTTCCAATTCCCCGTTAACGAGAAATCACTGATAATTTTGAATAAAAAATTATGTTCTGAATTAGGGAGATTGAAATGATTTTAATGAACAGAGGCAAGAGAAATGACAAGAGAATGTTAGGAGAAAAAAAACGCTTTCCTTGTCACTATTATGAATAATGAAAAGGCACAAATTATGAGGAGAGGGTCCTTGCAGAGGAAGTAGACAAAGTATGTGTGTGTGCGTGTGTGTGGTGAGAGGGAGACGGGGGAGACCGAGAGAGGGGAAAAGGAAGAGAAGAGTTGGATACTGGTACGGAAAGAAAGAGGGGAAAAGAAAACGACAGAGGTGAAAGAGATTGGAGAGTACAATAGGTAGGAAGAGAGAAAGAGAAAGATTGTGAGAGGGATCAGGAGATTAAAAGGGTGAAAAAAATGATATGGAAAGAGAGAGATAGTATGGGATATAAACAGAAAGAAAGAGAAAGAGAGAGAGAGAGAGAGAGAGAGAGAGAGAGAGAGCAACAGAAAGAGTAATTGATAATGGGACGAGACAAAAACAGAAGAGAACGTGATATACAGAAGGAGGGTGGGGTGGGGTAGAGAGAGAGTTGGTATGCTTTGATTCGCACTGTCGATTCCCGTTGAAGCCTTTCCCCAGGTCCTGTCACCCGAAAAATGTTATTTATTTTAACACGCCGTGCTTTCACAGTTTATCTAATGTTAGACCAGCCATTGGGAAAAGATATTTATGGAATGCTCTTCTACAAAATAGTTTTTAAGGTTGTGTCCAGTACTTCTTGTGGATTGTGAAGTATGTAATGCTTACAATATCTTTGTGGATTTCTTTAAAAAACTAAAAGAGAGAGAGAGAGAGAGAGAGAGAGAGAGAGAGAGAGTTGAGTTATTATTCGCTATCCTAACAAGGTGGGTTTTTCTCATGATCTCTAATTGTGACTGAAATAAATGTATTTTTAAAAGAAGAGAGAACAAGGAGGTGCACAACAAGTGAATTTAACTTTCTATTGTGTTGTAACTATTTGTATGAAATGCTTTTTCGTTACGCTAGGATATGAAAACGACCAATAAGTATCTATTTACATTTCACAGTGTTTTGATAAAAACAATAATTGTCTCCTAAAACGTAGAATTTTCGTAGACAAACATTATTAAGTCACTGCAACGTTTAGGAATTGTGCATTAGTTTTAAAAAATAAGGTTTGAAGAGAATTATATTCCCATTTCAAACAGCTCTTTCGACTTTATTAATAGTTGCTGGACTGTGTTTTGTTTCTGTTTTGTTTCTTTTTTTTTTTTTTTAAGATTCAAATTCTAGGAAGAATTATCCTTAAATTCAAACACCTGCTTTACGCATAATTCTTAGTTGAAACGCGTTTGAGCTTTTATAGCCTCTTTCATCGTATCATTGGCTTTGTTTAAAGCGGCTTGAAAGTAACATCAAACAATATTCTCTCTTCTGTTCATTTCGTTCCCAAGACTACGACGTTTATTATTATTAGGTCAAGCACCATTTTAAACTTAGTTGTTATACTTAAGTATCACATTACCAGTTGTTCATTGTCTTATCTTGAGTCAAGTTCTTTTTATGTTTTCAACAGAAGAGAGATCGATATTTTCAACTAGTTTAAAGCCTCCGTGAAAGTATTGTCTTCGCCATTCTTCAGTATTTATACCAATATTTATACTGGTCTATAAATGAGACATTCAAAGGTACGAACTATTTTGAAAAGGTTTTCAAAGCACAGCCTAAAAGGGCTCGTTTTAAATAATGGCTGCTGTAAGGCGCTATTTAACTTGCTAAAACTACTCATGCTTTAGATATAGTTATTTCAGTTATTGAGAAAGTTATTTTTTCCCACTTTGTTTAACGAAAGGAATAGGAAAAAGATTGATGCATTCTCTCGTTTCGTTGGTTAACTTTAGATTGAGGTAACAACAAAGTGAGAGGCCTTGCTTTACTGAATTAACAGTTCCTCTTTGTAAACAAAACTCAATCTCTCTCTCTCTCTCTCTCTCTCTCTCTCTCTCTCTGTCTGTCTCTCTCTGTCTCTCTCTCTGTCTCTCTCTCCCCCTTAGTCTATCTATCTTT
>RQTK01001177.1:114113-142118 GCA_003991915.1 Elysia chlorotica | reverse complement strand
CTGAGGGTCAGCGTAAGAGTGTAGAGAAAATCAGTTGTTTCGCAAAGAAAAATTGCAAATAATTATTTTGTAATGTGTTATGTGAAGTAATCCACAAATGTTTTCTTGTTTAAATTTGACTCAAATTGATAGAGCCAAGAGTAATATTATATTATTAGTTGGGAGTCCAGAATTCTAAATTTGGTTCAGCACTGTGCCTTCAGCATTTATTTTGATCAGCCAGCTTTCAATTGGTTTGTTGTTGAAGGAAGGAGAGCAAGCAGTTGTATCTGTTCTTATTTTTGAAAATACAATTTTTGTTTATTAATTCATTGGTTTTGGGCGAATTGAGGTGAAATGAATCATTTTTCACCAAAATATATGTGCCGATCTATAGTCAAAATACCATCTATCTAGGTAATTTCGTAGCTTTATCTTGTGCGACTTTAGAGATTTGAGGGGATTCAAATATTTTTCCTAGCTCCGTTCTAACAAGATTATTTATGGCTGTCACCCCAAGCCAATATTGGCAAAAAAAGCGTTAAATACACAGCTTTTTTGGCAAGAACAACATTAATCCGCTCCTTTCCAGTAATTTTTTTGGGTAAGATATCAAGTTTTTGGTTTTATACAATAGTTTATATAACTTATTAAATAGACAAGAAAACAAAAACATAATTTTTATGATCATTGTGTTCATATTTTTACTTCAGGGATGCCACCCAGACCTGGCGAAATTTCCGGAACTTTGGTAGTGGATAAAGAGGGGGGGGGGTCAGGGGGGCGTCGCCCCCCTGGAGCTGAAAATTTTCAAGATTTTCGTCCATTTAAAGAGGCTCTGAGAATGTACCTGGGTAGATAAATGGTTACATTTTATTAAAGGAAATAGTTAGTCTCGCTAACAGATATTTGCCGGTAAACAAGGCCAACAACGGATTTTCTTCTTTACCGGATTCCAGTTAGACCTATAGTTTTTTTTTTGTGTTATACATGTATGTACTTAACCTCAACAAAGTTTATTTTTACTCTACATCTGCTCTAATTTAATTACCGGTGATGAGAATTTCGTTACATTTTTACGGTGTTGTGTGCATCCATCTCATGAAGGAATAAACACGATTTTATTATTTTTTATTAACCGAAACGTAATTAGCATAAATCCACATAATTATAGATCTATTTATAAGAATTTAGTATTACATTATATTATATACGGAATGTGCCGATCGTCCGATACAATATAGCTTTAGATCACATAAGTTATAACTCGGTTAGATCTAGCTTTAGCTAGATCTAGAACTCGATTATATTACGATACCAGGAGCGCGCATGTTAAATTCACTAACATAATTATCAATAAGCTGTAGGGAGGCAGTTTAAAGTCATACCCAGTCATATAAACAAAAACTAAGCTGATCAATGACACGCATAATTAATCCTAAGTAGATGACACATTGCGTCTTACAGGACCAAAAGTATCTGATTATATAGTAATAATATCATTTTATGATTTACAAGATATATTGACTTGGACATGTTATTCCACATAATATTATAAATATAATACAACATAATTTCTGACCTTTCGCTCTGAACTTCCATATTCCAAAGAAGACAACCACCAGGACTGTGACAACACCAATGAAGATCGTAACAGCAATGCTCTGAGGAAAAAGGTTCCGGTAGGAAAATTAGGAGTTTATTAACCATTAATGATCCCAGCAAGACTGTGGGGTATTGCTTCAAAACACAAGAATTTTACATCAATCAATGAATTATAAGGACTAAGAAATACAAAACTCTTACGGACAGCCTAAAAGTTTAGTATTTTATCCCAGGGTTAGTACACAAAAGGAAAAAAGAGTCATACATATTTAAAACCATTTTTTATTAATTCATCTTTTAAAACAGACATTGAGTTTATCTTGCTTTAAATGATTCTTTCACATGGTGTAGGGTAATTGTTTATGCCTAATTTACTTTACACTAATTGACAAAAGACCACTTTTACATCTCAAACTTCTTTCATCTTCCGTTCTGTGAAAACTTTTTCTAATAACTTGAAAAAGTTTACAAAAACAGATGGGACTTACAGGAATAACTTTAGGGTTGCTGGCAAGAAGATCAGCACTTGTAACATGGCGGGTCTGGTCATCAGTACACTTAACATCCAATGTGAACTCGACAGAACAATCTGGACAAAACTCCTCACAATTGCAGTCCTGGCACACAATAGAAAGAAAACAAGCATAGACACTTAATTTGAAACAATTTAAGAGTACGGTTAAATACTAAGGATTTATTTGCCATTTGATGTTTACATAGACAAAGGAAAAAATGGACTCTTGGATACAGACTACACAAATTACCAAGGACAGCATGTGTGCTGTTTAGAACTGGAGACCTAAACCAATACCACATCTGAATAAATTCTGAAAAATTACATAATGTTCATCGCTATAAAGAACATTAACTTTTTTTAGCTTGATAATTAGAACAGGGATGCCACCCAGACCTGGCGAAATTTCCGGAACTTTGGTAGTGGATAAAGAGGGGGGGGGGGGGGGGGGGGGGGGGGCGGCGCCCCCCCTGGAGCTGAAAATTTTCAAGATTTTCGTCCATTTAAAGAGGCTCTGAGAATGTACCTGGGTAGATAAATGGTTACATTTTATTAAAGGAAATAGAAAAACTCGCTAACAGATATTTGCCGGTAAACAAGACCAACAACGGATTTTCTTCTTTACCGGATTCCAGTTAGACCTATTGTTTTTTTGTGTTATACATGTATGTACTTAACCTCAACGAAGTTTATTTTTACTCTACATCTGCTCTAATTTAATTACCGGTGATGAGAATTTCGTTACATTTTTACGGTGTTGTGTGCGTCCATCTCATGAAGGAATAAACACGATTTTATTATTTTTTATTAACCGAAACGTAATTAGCATAAATCCACATAATTATAGATCTATTTATATGAATTTAGTATTACATTATATTAGATACAGAATGTGCCGATCGTCCGATACAATATAGCTATAGATCACATAAGTTATAACTCGGTTAGATCTAGCTTTAGCTAGATCTAGAACTCGATTATATTACGATACCAGGAGCGCGCATGTTAAATTCACTAACATAATTATCAATAAGCTTAGAACGGTTTGGCCAAGGCTCCGTCATTAAAATAGCCAATACATGTAGATCCGAGTCAGATCAAGCATAGGGCTGAATGAAGATGGACAGATCGGTATTATTCGGAAGAATAAACGATGTCGATTGGGTAAACTAGAAGTTCAAGTCGGTAACCCGGATGAGATCAACTGCAGTACCGATACCAATAAAACTATTATGCAAATTTAATAGACAACGAAGAGACATCGCATTTCGATGAACATTGCTCTATGCTTTTCTTTTACGTACTCGCAAACTTGAAAATTACTCCTTTTAAAGTTGCGCAATTAACCGTAGTTTAATGATAACCAGAAACAACATTGTTTTGCCTTAAGAGGCGGAGTCGTTGAGAAGGGCGCGTTTTCGAATCTAACAGCGTATAATTTCCATTAAAAACACGCCGAAGTATGCGAGGTGTGATCACGGATAACTGCTACTTGCGCTCGTTGGGTTCGGAGATAAATTCTCATCTGCCCGTTGAAAAAAAACTAATGATCCTCGTGACTGTCGATCTAGGCTTTGTGCAAGCAATGAGGGCTGAACATGTAAGGCACATAGTAACAGGTATTTCTTTTCCAAAACAAAACACGGAGGTGTCGCCAGCTTTCCGGAATTTTCGGAGGAAAAGTTTTCCGGACATCGGCTTCAAGAGTCAGTTAGAAAAATTTCCGGAGGATTCGGAACCAAATTATATTTCCGGAATTCCGGAAATTTCCGGAAAAGTGGCATCCCTGTTAGCAGATATTCAAATGACTCATACTGTCATAGTCATATACATACAAATAATTTAAAAGGGACCAATGAATTACAAGCCTGGTCAATACCCTGTGCTACCATCAACACAAAAGTTCAAATTTGGTCAGTGCCTGTTTCTAATCAGTGTGGGTGTGTCTTTATGCCTAACAAAGGTGACATTAATCTTCGACTTTGTCAATCCTAGTTCAAGTTGTGGATAAGTTAAGCATGGCTTTCAACACTGTCTTCTGCTACTTCTTGTAGTTAAATGATCCATCCCATCTGTGAGTATATACAAAACTAAAAATCATCCTGGTTGTAAACCATAATATATAAACCTCTGTAACCTCAATTCCTCTTTTTCCTAGATTTTCTGACTATCTTTTTTTAGTGAATAACCATCATAAAATGAATGGGAATTCGAAAACCTACAAAATTGAACATTGATGGTTGATATTTTGAGAGCTAACTACTTCTATTGTTACATTGTACACCTAACCATGAATAAGTTTCTCAGGAATTTATAAGGGGGAATAAGGGGTGAATCTTAGCCCTAACATCTTCTAAGCCACTAGATTTAGGTCTAGAGTGAAATTGCGCAACCTCTGCAGGTCCCTAACATCAGACTCAGAGACAATTTTACCGTAACTAGTATCTCAAGCCACAGTTAAAATGTTTTTAAATGAGTTTAGATTTCTGTACATGGGCTTACAAAAACTTTTTTTAAAAATAAAAGTAGGCAAGCCTTTTAAAAAGAGTCTACAGATCTTACTTATCTATCTAATTCAGGCCTAGAATGTTGCTTACCATTGTGAGTTCTGAAACCCACAATTGGGCATCCGCCACAGCTGTTGGTCCTGGCACCATTGTGCAGATTAGATTCTCGTTTTCATCCAGACAAACTGAATCAATAAAGATTAGAATAAAACATTTGACAATCTCTAGTCTAGCCTAGATCTGGATAGATCTAGATCTAAAGAGGGGTGGTCAAAATCAAGTTCCTGTAGAAACAATCAGAGGACAGTCTGTTGTCTAGATCTATCCAAGCCTAAAAGGTCTCTAATCTGCATCACCTAACCTCTTTGAAGATCTTGTTTTGGTCAGATATGTAGATCTACAATATAAAGAAATTATTTACACTACAGTTCAGATTTCAAGATCTCTATGCTGGATCTAACACTCATGTAAACAAATAGTGGCTAGGTTCGATGACCCACAAACCAATAAATAACATCTAGGGGCTCAGTACTCAACTAGGACGAAAGGAAACGGAAGTGGTATTGGGGAGTAGTCTTGGAAACATTACAGATTCGCACTTTTTAAGAGTTACCTGTCTGTCCGTCTGTCTGTCTCTATCTATTTATCTGTCTATCTATCTATCTCTCCACTATCTCCCTTTCTCCCCCTCTCTCTTGGTCTGTCTGTATGTATGTCTGTCTGTCTATCTCTCCGCCCATGTTTCTCTCGACCCGTCTCTCCGTGTCTGTCTCTGCCTATATCTGTTCATGTCTGTCTGTCTGTCTGCCTGTCCTCTCCCTCTCTCTCTCTCTCTCTCTCTCTCTCTCTCTCTCTCTCTCTCTCTCTCTCTCTCTCTCTCTCTCTCTCTCTCTCTCTCTCTCTCTCTCTCTCTCTCTCTCTATCTATCTATCTATCTGTCTGTCTATCTGTATATTTTATCTGTCTGTAGGCTATGTATGTCTTTGTCTCCAACCCTTTCTCCTCACAGTTTCCCTTCTACTCGCCCCCTTTCCCTGTAGCTATTTCTCAATTCATCACCCCTCCCTACAGATGCATCAACATTCAACACACATCTCTCTCCCCTCTCTGCCCATTACTCTCTTCTCTCTTTCTTTCTTCTTCTTTTTTTTTAATTTTTAACACGTTTACTAGTGTCAAACGCCACCTCATACTTGTGAAGGTGGATGGATACCTGAAAGTCGAGAATGTGGAAAATGACACAGAATTAAATTACCTTTAGATAGAAGCGTGACATCTACATTTGTGTACGGTATTGTTTGTCCCAACACCAATCGATGAGTCACTATAGCTTGCTGGGATGCATTTGTTGTTTGTTTGTTTTGATCATTGTTGGTGGTGGTGTTTGGTGTTGTTTTTGTTGCTGTTGTTGTTTTGGTGCGCGGATGTTTTTTTTTTATTGTTGTTGCCTTGTTTTGTTTTTCAAAGAGACTAATTTGATAGATACGTTGGGTTTTTGTAGCCTGTACTTCAAAGCACGTACAATTAAGAGGAATGATTGTCAGACAAGTGACGCATGATACACCATTGTCAGCAAGCCGCGTGGATCATGTGACCTTTCTTGTGACTAGAGCTAGGGTGAATCATCATGTGGAAAACACATGCTTTTGTCTCCTTCATGAACTCAGTGGCCTACATTATGACCCAGTAGGTCTGCATTATAGGCCTAATTACGTGAAGCATCGTCATGATTTTAGTTTGTTGATTTCTTAACGCCCATGACTATCAACCAGGCTATATCACGGACGAGCCCCAAGACAAAAGTTTGACAGTTTTACATGTTGCCACATATAGACAGCGGGGATGCCAGGACTTGTGTCTCGGACGGTCACATTATTGGCCTACACTGAACTGACAACGACACAACCTGTACAGGACGACGTTCTACAAGTGTTTTTGCCCGATTGAACCAGAGACCGTGAATAGTTCTTTAGCTTTGAGCCACATTGTCCTTCCATTGAAGATGTGATGCAGGCCTTCGATGAATTTCCGCGCTGGTTAGAAGAAGAAGAAGAAGAAGAAGAAGAAGAAGAAGAAGAAGAAGAAGAAGAAGAAGAAGAAGAAGAAGAAGAAGAAGAAGAAGAAGAAGAAGAAGAAGAAGAAGAAGAAGAATGAATGAATGAATGAATGAATGAATGATTGAATGCCGTGGAGGCACTCATTAAGTAAACAGTCGTAGTCGCACCATCAGACTGAAAATATACATTTATGTAGGTACGTTGTAAAATCTGTGATCGAACTGACTTACAAGTTACATACAGTGGGCACATGAGGGATACATTGATGAGAGGAATGTAGAATCCTTGTTACCGGTACAGTACGGGTTTTAATTTATATACCCCTGTTTAAAAATCTTATAATGGGACAGAACCAGGGCCGCCTGCTAGACCAGCTGTTCATTGGGAAAAGAAAGGGTAAAAAATGGATGATTTCTAAATTTCAGAATGGTTTCATAAGTTTTGTTTCATGACAACACATAATCACTATTAGAGCAGGGTTTCCTAGGCTTGCTGTTTGTCTATTTTGTTGTAAACATGAACATGCGTTTCATTGTCACAACTTAAAAAGAAAACAACTAATGTGAGCCAGGTGCACCATTTCCTCACTAAAACTTGCTTTGAGCAGATCGCCTGTGGCTTCACGCTCTTCACATCAAAGTGTGATCAGATCAGGCCTTGGGTGGGAACCCCTACCGATTAGAGCCTCTTTGGTGCACTGCTGCTACTGATAGCTCTGTTATTAGGACATGTGTTGCTGTCAGCAATAAGTTAAAAATGCGATAGAGAAACAAAAATGGGGATTATAAATAAAATAAAAAAAAGCTGTAATATTTCAATACCTACCACTGATAGCCCACCCAGTTAGACTCAACACAACTAAAGAGTTTTCAAAGACTCTAAAAAGATCACTGAACTTGCCCAGAACCAGGTAGGGTGGAGACGACTCATAAAGTCAATAATTATTGTTTCAGGATTCCTGTTACATATAACTTTATAAGTCTTAGCAATGCATGATACCAACGCTGCTAATGTCTTTCCATGCGTAGCCTTTTCTTCATTTCCTTGTTTGTTTGTTTTTCTTCTAAATTGCTCAGTCATAGATGCTCATTAAAAGAGTATTGCTCATTGCGGTTTTTTCTCCGGTTATTAAATTACAATAAACAAACACTGTAATTTGTATTCCAGTGGTGAACTGGGTTGAGGGGGAAAAGGAAGGACAAAATTTTAAATGCGCATACACCATTAAATTTCAACGCAGCGACTCTGATTTTTTTCATGAATAGACCTACTAAAGAATTATGTACTTTTCATTATAAATAATCGTATTACTTAATCTTTTTAGAAGACTAGTCTAATCGCCAAAAATATTATCAATATCAGGATTGTATTTTTATAACGCCTTTGACCGCCATATGTCAACAATGTACTGTTACAAGTAAATATAAAATGTTTATTTTAATATATTTTTCTCTCATTATGTATTGATGTTATTATGTTGAATCAAACGTACGACCAAGAAAAATTTCCTTTTGGAATGATAAAGTCTGATCTCATCTGATGTTATCTTGTCTACCCACACACCGTCGTCTTTGGTCGGATTGTCCGTTACAGCGAGGCTCTTGATTAGTTGAACTTTAACGTCTCCTTGATCTAAAATCCTACACGACAACGGGATACCTCGAAATCACCGACTTAATTAATCATTATGGGGAAAGCGTGGCGGCCAGATCGCGGCTCGAAGTCGAACCTGGACGAGTTAGAGCCTTCCGAGTAGGAGGAACGGACTTTATATAATCTTTGAGTCGGACCACCGCACTTTCTTACAACAGTTCATACACCAACAGCTCTTCACTACCTCACGTTTCCAATATTCATTAAAAATTAAAATAATTCTTTGAAAACATGTTATGTAAATAAATAATGTTTGATTTGCTTTTAAAGAAAACGCCCGTATCCCCTTTGTTAATATGTATAACCATAATGATTTATGTCAACACCATTCCTTGCATTCACCAAAAGATGCCTTAGAAACATCCTAAACGTTTGGTGGGCTGAAGTTATACAGAACAAAGAACAGTGGAACAGAGAGAAGCACACCCCCATCGAGACAGAGATTAAAAATCGTAAATGGGATTCGATAGGCCACACACTTCGAAAGCCTGTATCCAACATCACAAGGCAAACCTTGGAGTGGAATCCCTAGGGAAAAAGGAAGGTCGACTGTCCGAAGCAGACGTGGCGAAGAAGCACCGACGCCGAGATTAAAGCCACTGGTACCACACCGGCCAAGCTGAAGAGGACCAGCTAGAACAGAGTCCTTGCTGCGGCCCTAGGTTCCAAAAGGAATCAAGAGGCCTACATTAAACTAAACAGCATCCCTATTCTTTAAATTAAATATTATTTACTAGCATGCATCTAAAACAACTGTTTTATTTTCTTTATTTTTTTAAATTATCACATTTTTGTAGATTTATGTCCGGGTGGGATAATTATAATATAATTATTGTTATTATAAACAAAGAAGAAGAAGAAGAAGAAGAAGAAGAAGAAGAAGAAGAAGAAGAAGAAGAAGAAGAAGAAGAAGAAGAAGAAGAAGAAGAAGAAGAAGAAGAAGAAGAAGAAGAAGAAGAAGAAGAAGAAGAAGAAGAAGAAGAACAAGAACAACAACAGCAACAATATCAACAATATCAACAACAACAACAACAACAACAACAACAACAACAACAACAACAACAAGACATGCTTAAAAATGATAATTGATGAGAAATAAATTCATCAAACATAAAAACAGAAATAATCACACTCATTCCTTTTATTGAGTTCAGTACATGTACAAAGTCTGAATGGTGGAATTTGAATCCATTAGAGCAAACATCTTTCTTTCATAAAATTTTGCCCAAACATTGTAATATACATATGCATAATTCGGTTAAATAACATTCACAAGTATTCCAACTGACATTATATTCCAGCATTATTTTGAATTCAAACAGATTCAGGATATCTGAATATCAAGCAGCATATTTTTCATGCTGTTGAAAAAAAGAAATATTATGTACAGTGTATATGAATTATGATTCATGAATCATACATTTAGTGAAAGAAAAACACTGTTAGGCCTTCTTGACGTAAAAACTAAAACTAATAAAGCAAAAAGAACCTGTCAACTGTAATGAAACATTTTTTCGCATGATGTACAGGTAAAAAACTAACTGGACAGGAAGGCATAGACGTTTGCCACACACACACATAAAATGGAAGTTTACAATGAAGAATGTAGTGTAAAGGTAATCTTTATGGATAACAAATCCTCTAGATCTTTTCTCATCAACGTCCAAAATTATGATTGATCAATTAGTTGCTATAATTAATGTATAAACAAAATGAAGCGCAGTACATAAGTACTTTTCAAACCTTTGATGCTGACCCATGCTGAATAATAATAATAATAATAATAATAATAATAATAATCATGGAAGATCATCACATCAACAATATTTGTAAGAGCGCTTTTTTATTAACTTAGAAGAATTTCTGCAATAAGGGAATATCTTTCTATTCAAGCTACTAATCAATTAGTGGTATCGTTTGTACCATCACGACTAGACTATTGTAATGCATGTTCATCATACATCACATAATGTTCATCATACATCACATCACACAATGTTGCTATCACTTTCTGTATATGTATGCATGATGTGCTATATTATGTATGCGCTGCTATTATTTGATTCACCTTGTATGTATACATTATCATATTATGTAAGCTATTACTGACATTTTATGTAACCTTATGAGGTTTGTGTGTGTATGTTTGTTCATGCCTGCAAGCGCACACATATGGAAGAATGCAACCAATCTGTGTGCTGCACATTGAAACGGCAATGAGAAAGGCGCTATACAAATGTTTCCATTATTAATATTATAATTATTATTTATAAATAATTTATAGACAAATCCTAATTCTAATTTAGTCAACAGCCACCATCTTTTGACTGCAACAGTTGCATTCCTTACTAACCAAATTCTTCCCATGTTTGTTCTTCCTCGTTAAATGGCCTTTCTTTCAACAAAGACTGGATTTAAAAACCATATGCTGTACTTGTATACATGTATTTACAGATCTGAGTATCTCATCTAAGGTTCAATCTAATTCTAATACATCCATCAAAAGACCACACAAGCAAAACATACTAGTACTGGCCAAAGCTGGAAAGATTCTTAACTGCGACAACATTTTTCGACTAAAGACCTTGTGACTTGTAGAGAATCTCCGACATACAGACCTGTCAACATATGGTACCTGTATCTCCAGGCAACCTTTGGAGTGTAAAACTAACCAAAGTCCTTGTGAGTTTAAACTTGGCGACGAGGATTCAGGCTGTGATCTCAGAGTCAATACATAAGCTCTGTAACCACAATACAGCTGTACTCTTTGCGCTATCAACGGCATGACACTGATTAGTTTCATTTTCAAACATCTTCATCTTCAGCTTTGTGAACTTTGTAAGCCTTTGCTGGTGTGTGGTCCTCAGCCTCCTGATCTGAAAAAAAAAACAAGGGAAGAAAGAAGTTCAAATCAGTAAAACAACACACTGAATTTTATCAATTTGATGTGACTATAGTGAGTACCAAAAATAATTAGGCTACTAATAGGCAGGTTGTTATTTAAGTAACATGGCGTTAGCTTTATTTTCACGGCGCCAAAAAATGATGCTCTTTAAATTATATGTACTTCAATAAACCCTCAAGTATTTGGGTAAAGGTCATTTGCTTATAGTTAAGAGAGATAATAAAAAAGATGCCCACTCATTGCTCAAAGCTGTGTGTACACTGATCTGCTTGGAAATGTAGATTCAGTAAATTTTGTGATCTATCCTAGATTCTCATACGCTTAAGTTTTATATTTTTCCTAAAAAAATTTTTAAATAAAGTTTCTGTACATCTTTTAGTATCCTATTTTCAGTTTTTAGTTTAAGGAAAAACAGAAATACGGGGGGAGGGGAAAGGGTTAGCCTGTTTACTCGAATAACCTCTTGGCTTTAAACAAGTTCATTACAAGTACCATACAAGCTCAATTACTGCGGTGACTGCAAGTACAATGATTAATACTAGAGCAATGCCCCTACATACATTACTAGAAAATTAAAATTTGATAAAAGTTCTTTCAATCAAAGTTTTATGAAAAGTGTCTTTGAGTTAGGACTAATAGAAGCGTGCCTCGTTAGGCTTTACTTGAAAATTAAAACCAGAATGCTCAATGTTTGCAAGCCCAATAAATTATTTGCTTTATTATAACTAACCCATAGCTTTTCTTTTGTCGCCCTTGCTGCCATCCTTTGTTTCAGAATCTTCCGTGACCACAGGCTCATACGATGTTGGTGGGGGAACAGCATTTGGCTTAAAATCCACAGGTTCACTCTCGGGTTTATCTAAACTTATAGCACTTTTGTTCCAGTCCACTTCCTTCTGCTTATTAAGTCGGAGAAACGCTGGGGAGCTCTTGGGTTTCAAACAGTCAAGTGCTGAGGGAAGTTTGTCAGTTTTAGTTTCACTTTTCTCCTTCTGTTCCACAGGTTTTGATGCCACATTCAGTACCTTTTGTTTGCTCTCAGTCTCACTTGTCTGGACATTGACACCCGTGCCTGAATCGACTTCAGACTCAGAGTCTTCTCCGCTGCTCAGTTCAAACTCCTGCAAGTCTTTGAAATATCGACTTGAAAAGCGATCTTCCTTAATTCTGGAGGCCATGTTTACCTGCAAAGAATATAAACATAAATACATGTATAGAACTACTGTACTTATACATCATATGCCTGTTCTTAACTCCTGTAAAAGGCCATATATTTAAAATTCTTGCGGTAATTTAACCTTCACCGCCACTCGTTATTTGTATAAGCCAATCATGGGTGAAAATCACCCGGTGACCTATAAAGAGGAAAAAACCAAGGTCATCTGCGCTGTTGTTTTTTTTTTAATACATGTAGTAAACCACTCCTTGGTGTTTTTTATCCGTTGACACTAAAAGAGGATTAAAAAAATATTGCAAAGGACGAAAAATAGTTATTTTATAAGTCTATCTATTTATCTTTTTAGCAATAAGCTATCACTCCATTTACTGCGCTGCCGATTTATCTAAACTTTTTTGTATCTGTCTCTCTGCACAGGTAAAACTATTTTTGTTATGCCCAGCAAGGCTGATCACAAGAATTGTTTTCATCAACCTTGACAAATTCTTTGTCCTTCTATTTCCTATTATCTCTATCCATCATTTTTTCTAAGAAGAGGAAAAGGAGGAAAAAGAAGAAGAGGAATAAAATGAAGTAGCGCAATACATGTATTGATGTGCAAGAAGAGGAGGACAGGAAGAGTAGGAGGAGGTGCAGCAGGAGGAACAGAAGGAGCAGGAAGAGGAAGATAATTTTTAGAGGATGCTTTAAATAAGGTATCCCAGGTAAGTAGAGCAGACTCTCTCATACCCAGAGCCTCAGTACCTTCACAACGTATGAAACTAGTTGCAACCTATCATCTCCAAAATATTGTTGCTAAGAAGACGATTTTGCAAAATTTGAATGTATACCCTCCAAGCTGACCCCTACGTCGATGAGATATATGATGAACCTTCCCTGGTAGTGTTCCGCAGAGCGAGAAACTTAGCAACGAGGAACACAATAAATTAAACACAACTAGAGGTAGAAAAATCCATATAAACGTTTCGCCTTTATTAACTTCATCCGACTAATAAAACAAAAGTAGGATGCACAGCCTATTAATGATACTACATTGCGTACGCCTAAGTGGTACACGCAGTAACAAGGGTGAAAAGAGGGGGGGGGGTTAGGGGGCTTCAAATGTGACTGGGTTTGTGAGGTGATAGCGTCATGCGCGAGAAGCGATGCCTAGTCTGTGAGTGTGCGAAGAGAGGGTGATTATAGGGGAAGGGGCCAATGTGGGATGTATGAAATTGGTACATAAGGGGGGGGGGGTAGGATGTGTGGGATAATATTTTTATTTTAATAATACTTTAAAGCTCTACGTCAAGAGTTTTCAGACCTTTGTTATAAATGCTAACATAAACTCCTCCTGCCTCCCTCTTTCTCTCTCTCCTTCACTTTCTATATTAGTTGCTCTCTTTATCACTATGAGATATAAAGTATGTAGCCCAAGTCCCATTGCTAGAGACGTATCATGGTTAACTATACATTATTACATGCGTCTTATAAGGTAGAGGATGTTAACAGTGGCATAATAAATCAGTGCAGGCATATAACAGTGCGACCAGTTGAAACAATTAAGTAACTTTAGTTTAAATATATGTCAATTTTAGCTCTCGCTCTCTCTCTCTTTTTTCCTCACCCCCTCACTTTCTCTCTGTGTCTTTAAAAGTATATGCATAGACATTCTATTTCTAAAGTGTAATGGTAAACCCTGTACATAAGAATATATTGTTCAATCGGTTGCAAAAAATGTACAGTATAACAGTACAACCCTTCTCAATTGCTCTGTTCTATTAGTACTTGGACATTTGGACAGATCTAGGCCTGAACCTCTATTTTGCTATTCCTCTATTGCCCCCCTCCCCCCCCCCCCCCCCCCCCCCCCCCACCCCCTCCCTCCTCTTCTTTTCTCCCTCTTCCCCCCCCCCCCCCCCCCCCCGTCTCTCGCTATCTTTCTCGCTCTCTCTGTGTTATTTTCTGATTCTCCATTTTCTCCCTCTCTTTCTTACTTACTAATGCTCTCTTTCTGTCTGTCTCTCTCTTCACTTTGCTGGTCTTCTTAATTATTCCTTCTCGGTTGCTCTCCTGTTGTGGTGCTGTAAGACCACCAGCCACTGATGCTGTTAGGTGTCTCATGTTTTGTTAGTTGGCGCCGTGTTGGTGACTGCTGAGGTTGGGAACTGTGATCGGTTGTTGATGTTGAAGCCATTGGGTGTCATAGTTTGAAGAGTGTGAATCCAATATGTTTCTTTGTTGGTGAGGATGAATGTGTCTGCCCTGATGAGTCGGGCGATAGATGTAATGTTAAGGTGTTTTATAGTGTGTCGAGGGAGGTTAAAGTGTTGGTCTCGATCGATATTGATGGCAAATCTGTGATTTGTGAAGCAATTGCGTAATGTTTGTCCTACATAATGTTTGTTGCATTTGGTGCATGTGATGAGGTATATGACATTGTGTGATTTGCAGGAAAGGTTGTGGGTGATGTTGTGTGTCTTGCCATTGGTTGACTTGAGGATTGGTATGTGGAGGTGATGTATGGGCATTGCAGATGGCGCTGCCTACGCGTGTATTGTTCATAGGTACTGTGGGATGTACTAATGTATCTCTGAGGTCTGCGATATGCTGGCATGGGTAGGTGTGGAATGACCTTCTTGCACCTGTCTTATGAGTGGTGGAGTGGGAAGTATCTTTTGAGGATGGATGAAATGTTAGGGAGTGCTGGGTTGTGCGTGATGACTATTGGGATTTTGGATGTTTGTTGTGTTTTGGGGCGTCTCTGTATGGCTAGGTTACGCAGTGTTTCTTTGGCTTTGTCAATGGCAGCTTGGATGTATTTGTTAGGGAAGCCACGTGCTGAGAGGTGTTGAGCTAGTTCATCTAGCCTGCATTTGAGAGTGGCTTCAGAGGAGCAGATCCAAACCAGCCTGAAGGCCATGCTATAAGGAATGCTGCGTTCAGTGTGATGTGGGTGACAGGACGACCAGTGTAAGTAGTTGAATGTGTTTGTGGGTTTGGAATAGAGATCTGAGTGTAGTGTATTGTTGTGCAGTGTGACTATGACGTCAAGGAATGGTATTTGTATGGGTGAAATGTGGCTGATGAATTTGATGCTGCGTTGGTCTGAGTTGGCATGTAGTATGAAAAGTTATTCATCAAGACTTGCTCGACCATGGGACCATATGAGGAATATATCATCGATATGCCTCAGCCAGATCAATGGTTCTTTTTGGAAGGAATGCTAGCTCTCTAGGGCGCCCATAAAAAGGTTGGCGTATGTGGGCACCATGCATGATCCTATAGCCGTGCCATGTATCTGTATGTATGTGCTGTCCATGAATGTGAAGGTGTTGAGTGTGAGGATGAGTTGGATGGGGTCACAGAGGAAGGATGGGGATGGTGTGGTGCCTACCCATCTGCCCTCCCTCAGCGCTGCGTGGCAGGCGTCTATACCTTCCTCGTGTGGGATATAGGTGAACAATGTGCTGACATCCATTGTACACAGGAGCATATCTGGAGGAAGGAGTCCAAACGTGTTGATGTCTTTGGTTTTGCGAAGAAAGTCCATGTCATCCTGTACATATGAAGGTAACTGACTGACCAGATCCTTCATGTGCAAATCCACGAATGGAGATATAATCTCAGTGGGGGACCCATTCGAGCTTATGATGGGCCTCCCAGGGTTCCCTTCTTTGTGGATTTTTGGGAGGATATAAAATCTTCCCGGGATAGGGTGGGGCACAAGGAGGGCTTTGCCTGCCTCAGCATCAGTTTCCCTATCCCTGACTCCTTTATCAATAGTAGTAATAGTATTATTTCTCCTTGATGTGTTCATTTATGGGGTCTGAGTCAAGCTTCCGATACTATGACACTAGTATGAGTCATTGTTGAGTTGCCTAGTGCACTCCTCAACATAGTCAGTGGTATTCATTACGACAGCCCCACTCTTGCCTCCACGAGAAAACTGAAAAGGGGAAGCATTGTGTTCTCACATGTTTCTTGAACTTATCTGTTTTCATCTTGGTGATGAGTCCAGCTCGTGCGAACCTGGATGTGAAGTGCCTAGGTAAGAGCCGTTATGGGCTGATGTCGGCTTTTGTTATTGGTCGAATGGACGAATTGACTCTAAATCTTTTTGAGGTGGATGTATAGTCCTGACTGGCATGCTCTATAGTGAGATACAGGCGTGGCTAGCAGTTGTAGCAATGTTGAGTTGAGGGTGAGTTGTGTCGAGAAGATGGTTGGTGAAAATGGCAGACGGTATAGATTTAAGTGTGAGTCCGTTAGGAATAATTCACCCGTAGAGGTAAGTAGATAAAAATGATAAATGTAGTGCACAACGAATGTAGTTATATTGAACTATAGACAAATAAACAAACTTGCTCAAAAGTGGATCCATGGAATTACACAGCTCTTACAAGTGTGAAAATGTAGAAATATAGAAATAATCCGAAGGACCCTAGTTCCTAATTTTCTTGCACTGTAAACAAACTTTTCTTTAAATTCTTCTCTAGTTTCGGTTGCTTGATTTACATAAAAATTGTAGCCGTGGATCAAAATACAATATCTATGCCATTGATTTTTATCTTAAAATTGACACCATTAAAAAGAATTACGCAGATTTTTCACAGCCTGGGTGTTTTTCACCCATAATTGTCTGTGAAGGTTCAAAAAACGTTTTGGAAAAGTAAAATTGTTATATACATTTTATAAAAATTATTTATTTAACTAGATAGGAGGGCTGAATCAATTGCAAAAATTTTGTTTTAAATTTAATCATCCCTACCAACACATGTGACTCGGATTAGAGAACCACACTAATGGTCGCATTTCAGCCTCAGTTGGTTAAGTCAGCGTAGATTCATATTGTGACTGGCAAAGTCTCCTCGTATCCTGCTCGCTTTTAACACCAAAGGGACTGCAAACTAAAAGACAGCTTCACTTTTTCTGTTCAAGGGTTTGAAGTTTAAATTTTTCATTTCATAAGAATAGAGGCCCAAGACAGAGTAAAATAATACTGATCGATCATATTCAGGTTATAATCGGTTATATTAGAATGGGTTTGTGTGTGTGTGTGTGCAGTGAGGGGATTTAGGGAGGTTAGGAGACTAGCCTCTAGCCCTGGACTCACTAGCTATCGTTTCCTCTGATTCTAATTCCTAGCTCCCTCCACTTTAGACCTTTTCAGGACTCCTTGGTAATCAATGATCAATATAGATCTAGATTTCCTCTTCATGATCAATCGTTGTAGCTAACAAGTTTAGTTCCCAATCACGTCAAAACACAGAACAACTATTGCCTCTCTTTAGTAGGGTAGGCTACTAGATCTATATTAATAAACATAATATATCCCCAACTTGACTGTATGAATCTTGATATCGATCTACAGCAAATTTGACAAGTCAATTGGGGTATTTTTGCATGTTTTACCTTTTTTCCACTCAAGCTTTCCTCTCACCGTAGCAGCCTAGTAGGAACAAAAGCGAAAGTGTAAGTCGATACATGTATTTTCTTTTTAACTTTTTTTTTATTATTAAAGAGTTATCTAGACAAGTTTTCTTCCAAAAGTATATTCGTACTTTTTAGACTTCATAATGTGGGCGCCACATATCTGTTGTGTTTACGCCTGACGAGCAGTAGCCTCGATGTTTAAAACTGAATTGATTTCTCCTGTTTCAATGTAGAATTCTTCGTAAAACCCAAAGGAGGTAAATTGCAATGTTAACTTTTAGTTCAAGTCAATCATGATGAACTGTGAATCCAGTTAACATTAAAGAGATCATAATTATGTGACGAGGAACACTTCCGTACCATTAGAGCTCTTTTAACGTTTATGGTCTACAAAAAACCAACAGTATAAACTTCCTCTTAGGGTCAAAATGGCTGCGCTCTGTAGCATTCGTCCTCTCCTGAGGAGCTGCTGGAGATCACACTCAACAATTTCGTCAGCTAATAAGAACATTGTGGTGCTGAATAAAGCCATACCTGCAGAGGGTGACCAATGCAAGCCGCCAAGGACATTAGAAAAGCAATGTGTGTTGCCATTTCCAGCAGTGCAGAGAAACTACCACACGTCCTCCCAACATATTGCTCGATTCCAAAGACCTCTTCCTGTTACCCCTGATGATGTTGACTGGTCTAAATTGGATTCACTTAACTCGCCGTACAAGAATTCCTTCGATGCAGATCTAGTGGGAAGTTTACTTGACAAAGTCCAAAATAACATGCCAGTTTCTGATATGCCTAATCCGTTCGAAAAGAACTACCGACGGTGCTCACTCTGCCGACATGATGTTTATCTGGATCACAAAAATGTGCGTCTTCTGAGTCAGTTTGTTTCTCCGTATACAGGGCGCATATATGGACGTGCTATAACAGGCCTATGTATTCCAATGCAGAAAAGAGTGTCTTTGTTGATCAAAAGGGCAAGAATGTCTGGTTACATGCCATTCATGTTCAAGGACCCCAAGTACTTGCATGATCCACAACCCTATGATGTCATGTCCAGAAAATCCTGAAACAAACTAGTCTAAATATTTACATACATTTTTGAGGACGTTGAGAATTGCAGGAAGATCAGACCACTACTAGAACTGTGTTTTACATGTGGACTCTATTCATAACATTCACAACATTTGATTGAAGCTGTTCAGTAATTACCAATTTGGGGTAAAAAAAAAATAACAAATGATTATGAAAATGCCAGATAGCCATTTTTTTAAGAAGTCTGAGATTTGAGTAGATTTATCTATTATAAGAATTTTATTTCAAAGTGTGACCGTTTTGTATTTTTGAGATATGGAATGGTTTTGTAAAATTCATGCATGACAAGAAAAACAAAGACTGATAGATATTAAACTGTAAACATTGCTTGCAAAAACTAACAAACTTTGTACTTGCTAAAAAAAGCCAATGGATGGAGTAGATTCTTATGTAGACCCACAGCCACGCCACTCCAGCTTCGGCACTGTCTTCTCAATTTATTTTCTCTTAATTCGACATGAAAGTTCTGGTCCCTGTAATGTCGAATTATTAGGTATATGCGCTGTACATAACACACACTTTTGTTTCTTAAGCACCCCATTACCAGAATTTTTCACTAAAAATTATTTTATAATATAGATCTGCCAAAACATTTGGCAAAATTTGCAATCAATTCCCTATCAAAAGTGAACTTAGAATTGATACGTATGAACAATTTTTGTGGGCACATATAAATTTAAAATAATATATATTTGATCATTACAGTGATTACTGATGTGATTGGTTGCACATGTAATACATTATAAATAGTGCAATTTAAATATAACAAACCAGGACTCAAGAAACTTGCATTGAATTGAACAAACCAAACAAAATACAATCATTTTCCTTTATTGTCTAAATTGACTTTAATTCAACAAACTAATCTCATATCCAAAGAACCAGAGGTGTCAGTAATCGCACAGAGCTGCTAGTTGCTTTTTGATACATAAAATAGTTAGAATGAATTTAAGTACAATGTATGTATGTATGCCTACATGTAAGTAGATCAAATTATGGTAGTTGATGATTAAAACGTTTTAGTTCCTGAATGTACATGGTCAAGAATTACATGTACAAACCATATAAAGAGGACTGTCTCATCATATGATCTACATTTTGCTCTTCATATAGTACATGAAATTTGAACATTATTTGCACTAAAATTCTTATCTAACAGTAACAACTTAATGAAAATATAAAAATAAGAATTACACAGTAATTGGGCTCAACTTCACAGTTTAAAATTTTTTTTTTTTCATTGCACTTTTGCAGTAGTAATAACTTTTATATTATAGTACATATTGAGTTAAAGTTTTTAATACATCATACCAAACTAATGGAACTTCGAGTTATTAATCTCCCTGTATAGCAAGTGGTATTTGCTGAAGTTGTATAAATTGTATATTCTCGTAAGCACTTCTTCGTGCAAAAATAAATGTCTGTATTTGTTACTTCTGAAGCAAACCTTGTCCTTTGTATACATGTAATAAGGATGTATCTGTACATCAGTGGAGAAAAACAGATAGACGGGCTGGCAGAGAGTGAGAGTGAATTAGTTTAACTGAAGCAGCTTTAAGAAAACTTGTAAGACTTGTTTTGATTTTTGTGCTGATCATGGTTACCTGATGGTTTGTCCAAATTTCTGTGAGTTGAGTAACTAAGACCCTCATAAATTCTAAACCATTGAAATTTGTTGGAAAAGATCATTAGATGTTAGGTTTAACTTTAAATTCTATGATCATGCCTGATTAATTAAAGATGTACCTTATTATGTATCATTTTATTATAGGACCATTGTTACTCATGCTTGTTTGAAGTAGGCTTATTGTCATGATTGATTAAATACTGATATACATGTTATTCATTTATTGTTACCAGTGCTTATAGTGAATGGTACATGTACAAGACACTAGCACCAGATAGTTCAGAAGGTTCTCACAGTAGGAGGGGGTGGGGCTTAAACCCTGCTGCTTGGGCATCTGTTGTAGACACAGGAGACCGATGGTTCAACATTTCAAGTCACGCTGTGGTTCACATTTTTTCCCTACTGCTTGGGCCAGTGTTGCTGTCAGTATGTGGCCCGCCATGGGGTAGGCTGGAGGCTATCTGTCTCTGATATTCTCGGGTTGGCCTCTACCATCTGCGATTATATAGTCTATTTTGTTGAAGTCTGGCATAATAGAATCAAATTTAATTTGCATTATTGGTAAAAACAGTAGGTCAGAGATTTGATCACTACAGACTGCCGGTCTTCGCATATATACATGTATCATCCCTGAAACTTGGTGACAGACACATATTGCTGCACTGTATTAGTATATCACAGGCATACATAATTTGCCAGAGATGTTAGGATTAAGAGCTTAATAAAAGTTTAAAATATAAATTTGCAAGTACACTCAATATTAGTTTTTTTTACAACTGGCAGTGTATTTATTATTATGCTCTGTGTTGTGTATTTGTGGGCAAAATGCGCGGAGAGATAAGTGGTAGGAGGGGGGGGGGGGGGTGAAAACATTGTTGGTTTTAATAATCTTTTAAAGTTCGTGGTAGTAGGATACTTTTAATCCTACATGTAGTTACACTAAAAGTATGTTGTGGTCATACTCTAATCTGCTGCGGTTTAACTTACAATTATGTTAACTCAGTTTTATTTTTAATAAAAGTTATCGTTTTACCTACACATACATACGTATAGATATCTACTTTTTGGGATGATAGTGTCTTGATGTAACTGAAAATGTGAGCCATGATGGTGAAGTCAGTGTTTACTACAGTACAAGTATAATTTGTTATTAAAATGGTTTGTTTTCTTTCGTTATATTTTGGTTCTCATTTACTTGTGTAATTTCAATTACGGGAGTGTGTGTCTGTGCGTGTATTTGGTCGATGAATTTTTCTCTCTGGATACTTTTCTTCTTCTTTTCTAGTATCCCCCCTTTGTATCTCTTCGTTCGATTTTTTTTCTCCTACCCTTGCCTTTCGCTCAGCTTAGTTCTTCTCATCTTCCTCTTCTCTCTCTCTCTCTCTCTCTCTCTCTCTCTCTCTCTCTCTCTCTGCCTCTCTTTCTCTCTCTCTTTCTCTCTCTCTCTCTCACACACACACACGCACACAAATACGCCGGTTTTGTGTGTGTCTCTCTTTCCCTCTGTTTCTTTCGCAAATTAGCCGCCCGCTCTCTCTTTCTCTCTCTTTCTCTTTCTCTCTCTCTCTCTCTCACACACACACTCTCTCACACACAAACACATTGCCTATATATTCTAAACCATCTCTCTCTCACACACACACTCATTGTCTATATATTCTAAATCATTTCTCTCTCTCTCACACACACACACACACACTGTCTAAATACATGTGTTCCAAACCATTTACAAATGTATAGCGCTAGGCACTGTAACTGTGTAAGAAAACTAAGTGTGTGTAAGATTGTGATCCATGCGCTTTACATCGCTTAAACATGATTATTGTGTACAATGTACATGTAAATACAAAAAGATATAAATGGTTTAAATTCATACACATGTTACTTGTTAGCATTCGGATTCTGCATGCTCAATACTGATCTATATTATCTATAAAGTAAAATTGAATGGAGAGAAAAATATACAGTTCTCAAATAATCTATTAAAATCGTAATTACGACATCATAAAAAATAGAAATGCAAGAGTCAACTAACATTATTTGTTGTTTGCGTTTCAATCAATCTTTAGTTACAAAATTAGACACCCTTGCAAATAAATAACAGGATACTTATTATCTAAAATAAAAAATTACAAACAATCGATGTTTCAATTTTTTTTCTGAAAACTTTTCTGACTCTTATTCTCAATATGGTAGAGAATTCCAGATCTTCGGGCGGTTAATGAAATTAATTACGACATCATAAAAAATAGAAATGCAAGAGTCAACTAACATTATTTTTTGTTTTCGTTTCAACCAATCTTTAGTTACAAAATTAGACACCCTCGCAAATAAATAACAGGATACATTATTATCTAAAATAAAACTTACAAACAATCGACGTTATAATTTTTCTGAAAACTTTTCTGACTCTCAATATGGTAGAGAATTCCAGATCTTCGGGCGGTTAATGAAAAGGAACGCTCACCAAAATTGAAAAATGTACGTTTCCAAGGGGCATTGCTTTTTATTCTGGGTAGCCTCGACCAGGTCGATAAAATTTGATTGCATCTTGTAAATATTTTTGGAGCGATGCCATTCACCCAATTACAACTTAAAATTTAAAATTTCATGATAACGGTAGAAATGAACAGGTAGCCTATGCAGCTTTTGTAAAACTGACCTAACGCAATCGCACTTTTTGCAGTGCTCCACTTATCTCGCAGCATAATTCTGGGGGATTAGTAGTCTATATAAACGGTCAACTCCGGAAGGCTTGACAACAGACTGTTAGTACATGTACACAAATCTAATCTTGACAATACATTGGAAAAATGTAGTGACGTAGTGTAAGATAACTGCAATATGATTTAATTTGCTAGAAAAAACAAAGATTGTTTATTTGAGCATTCTTTGATAGGGAGTTATCCAGCATGACATCAATATTTTTGCACCACTTCGCTGGTGAGAATTTTGTGGCCATTTACGCTTCATTCGGTTTTGAAATTGTCGAAGGTTGGCCCAAAGTAAATATGTTAGTTTTTGTGTTTTTTTTCCACTTATTTTCACTTCATTACCGTATAACTCGAATACAACGAACACCCTATATTTAACGAACAGATAAAAATCCCCGATTTATCTAGTACCTTGGCTCCAACGAAATCGTAATTATTATACCCACCCTTGGGTTAAATGAAGCAGAAGTGTCAGAAAACTTAAAAGTGTGTGCCAAGCTGCACACCAGGCACTTGAAATCTAGCTTAGTATTACTTTTTAGACAACCAAAGATTTGCCAGGTCGTCGCTACTTGGCCAGGACTGAGTCCGAATGACATCGTGAGGTGTGGGGCATCTAATGGACGACCATCGAGCACTACCGGTATAGGAGATCATATTCAAAGACCGACAGTTTTAAACATGGGATGTGTGTGTCTTTGGGAAAGTAGAACTACAATCATGTAATGGAAATACGCTATTGGCACTAGTGAGCTACATGTATGTCTTCAACGAACATTGCATCCACCAAACTATTAAAATTTACGAGCAAGTTTGTTGAGTCCGAGTTGTACATGTATTGGGCATTCATTCAGTCTTTTGCTTTCTAATTGAAATACCGGGTATCGAATGATAATAACAATTAACAGCAAAACGATTCGACTCCCACAGTGGACGGTGTCTTTTATATTTATATCTACCCTCCTATCTATCTATCACTATCTTTCTTTTTACCTTTCTATCTCTCACTATCACTCTCTCAGTTTCTCTCCCTCTTTTTAGTTTATAATCACCCCGTCTCTCTCTCTCTCTTTCTTTCTCTCTCTCTCTCTCTCTCTCTCTCTCTCTCTCTTCTCTCTCTCTCTCTCTCTCTCTCTCTCTCTCTCTCTCTCTCTCACACCGTAACCGCACGTCAAAATCCCACCTGGTCACCTCGTCTTCGTACGGATTTTTCGGAAACCTTGAATATGTAATTTTAATCCAAGGTTGCCCCAATAGTTACATATTAATCCTACTGGTCGTCGAAGTGTGTAAGACTATGTAGGCCAATAGATTGTTATCTCTTTGGGCCTGAGAACCACATAATAGAAAAGATTACAGATCTATTGTCTGGGCTGGCCACAGGCAGATTATCGTTTTATTTTCCTTGGGCGCAGACTAGGCTACATATACCGTACACGTAAGTAGGATAGTATCTGTTGACACAATAGACTCTTTACATATTAATCCTACTGGCCGTCGAAGTGTCTACCACTATGTAGGCCAATATGTAGATTGTTATCTCTTGGGCCTGGTCACCACATAATAGAAAAGATTACAGATCTATTGTCTGGGCTAGCCACAGAAAGATTATCGTTTTATTTTCCCCAGGCGTAGAGTACATGTACACGTATGAAGACCAGTATCTGTTGACACAATAGACTCGACAGGTAGGTAGATTTCAGAGACTTTTTCACAGTAAAAGATTGAACCGGAAGGGGCGTGGCACCCCATTTAACGCCGACCTCTTAGGAGTTGACACGAGACAAAGAAGTACCACTACTATTCCCAGACAGAGTAGGCCTACTGGCACCGTTCGTTTTTCCTGGCCAGTCAACTGAGCCGTTAGTCAAACTGCACTGACAGCCAAGCGAAAACCCGTTACACGTCCTCACAGTAGTCAGGTATCACAGTGGGCACCCTGAAAGTCCACGCAATCACTACTAAAGTTGATCTTTCGTCGTGGAGCCTCCTCTTGTAACTTGTTCTTTTTATTACTGTGTAATTGACTATGTCATGCAACTCGATACTAAAGTCTTTCAGATAATAATTAATACATGTACGTCTCCCTGGTGAGCGAGTCAGGCAGTGTTGTTTAAGGAACTTCTCTGGAAGTTGTCATGTCGTTTGATTGTAAGAACAGAACATTTTTGTAGATGTTTATATCACCGTATTCTATATTCGATGGTATTTTTTATCCGTATTTTTGTTTTCTTTTCGTATAAATGATCAATACCACCAACTTCCCTTTATCACGACATCAGAAAATATCATTGAAGCGGAAAGTACAAGGAGTGGATATCTTCAAGCTCCTTTAGGCAATCAACCTGTTGTCTCTCTCCCCCCCCCCCTCTCTCTCTCTCTCTCTCTCTCTCTCTCTCTCTCTTTCTCTCCCCCCTCCCCCAACCACTGCCTGCTATACATATACCGGTACATGCATAAATGCTCTGTGCAGAGAGCTCAGTCTAGGCCATTGGGTGTAACTATTGTTTTGTGGCAGTCTTAAACACAGGTTTACCAAATCCTTTCTTTGTATGATAAAAGCTCTTTAATGGCTCTCAGGTTTTCAAGGAGGATCCCACAAGACGACGGGACTCAATGCTAACGTGCGTCTAACCATTTTAAGTACTGCCATACATAGACATTTCAGGGATATCAACACTCCTCCCTCAGTCGATCACACTGTTCTGACAGCGACCTAAACAGAAGGCGACGAATTCCGCAAAAATTAAATATACCCTACCCCGGTGTTATGGAACTGGGTACCTCCTGATCAAGACACTAACGCGCCAGCTCGTTTCACGCATGCATACTCGTACTATGAACGCCAGTCACTTACATTGGAAGCCTATAACTAATATAAGTAATGCAATTCGATTGACGATTTCAGGGGGAGGGTGTACCTTTTTTGACTGTTCTTACGGCTATCATGAGAATTCCGATACATTGTAAATGATGTACTTCAATTAATGATAACTAATACTTTTTAATTGTGTCCCGGATTAACTGACTTTTTTGGGATAAAGTTCGTTTCTTCCTTAATTTTAATTTTTCAATTTCACCTAGTAAAGTAGACCCATGCTTAAAAGTTATATGATTTTAAAACAAACTTGAAAACTAAGCCGTTCTTGGCCTTGTTTTTAACACTAATTGCAATAACTGTAGTGACCTGCACAGTTGACATAATGTTGTATGCCTGGCATTATCCGCTGCATGTAGATATATGGTCTTAAGTACAACGTTGTGTTGAGTGTACGATCGTCTTGATACAGGAATACGAAGGCTTACGGCGAGTTGTAAGATACCGTGACGTTGTGCTTACGGTACTTTGATCGAACTTACGTTGTGCCGCTACCCTAGCGTCTGCCAAGACGCCGAATCAATCAATAAATTTTGATCGATTCTTGGCTTTGCAATTCAATCGCGAATCTGGCATGGACAAAAGCCTAGGGCGGCTGAGAGCGGTGATCGAGACCGGGTGTCAGTCTGCCCAGATAAGACTGTCAGGATCAATTTACTCCATGCCCCGTCCGGACCCTCAGGTGTCAGTATCGCCAAGGCATGTCAATAGCCCGATAAGCAATATTATTGTTGTTGCTCCCATAATCCTCTCTGACAGACTGACCCCTGCCGCAGACGACGGAAGTTGCATTCAGAACCTGCGCGACGCCACTGTCCGCCGTGGAAACATCGCTGAAACCACTTCAGTGACTTTTAGTGTTTGGAGAAAAGTCAGTAAGTTGTTAGCGGAACGTGTTCTCCCCTTAATATTATATGGTAGGATACATTGGTAACTGCAGTAGCCGCTCCATATGCAGGGATATAGCGCGATCTCTATTTTAGATTAGTTCTTGGAATGACTATCTTTATTATCGTATATATTTTTGCAAGTATTCACTATCATTATTTTATACAGTTTTTTGTTTTGTTGTTGTTGTTGTGTTTTTTAGCATGGTGTTAATCAGTTATTTAGGTATCTAAATAAATTTGTACGGCCTTTGGCCGTATACGCGTATGCACACAGCTTTGTGAGTTTTATGATCGTATTTATGCATGTAGTTTCGCTAGATTACCAGTTTACAAAGTGTTAATTACATAAAATTGAGAAGTAGGCCTACTTATTATTAGGCTCTATCTCATATACAGTGTAGTTTTATAATGTACATGTAGCCTATTGAAAGGTGTTTAATAGTTTTGCAAATGTGTATAGATCTGGCTTTTCAAATGTTTAAAAGTGTCTCGACATTTTCAATTTTAAACAAATGTTCTGTGCTCCATGTGTTTATTATGATCATAATAGTTTTGCAAGTTTAAATCAGGTTCTCAATTAGTTTTCCAAATGGTTTCCCATATTTTATTAGTTTAGCAAGTGATTTTAATGATGATATTATTTTTTTAAAATATAGAAGATAGGTAGGGTTTTTCTGTGTTTCCAGGCAAGAGACCCATGAGACCTTTCATAGAAAACTGAATTCATTTCGTAAGAAGTGTGACACAGAATCAGTTCAGTGACATTGAGTGCGAAGTTAGAGAGGACCGCAGGTTAGAGAGGACTATTCCTTATTACTCTGGAGAGGACTGTGGATACATTAATATAATTATGTACATTTGTCACACTTACTAATCTTCTCTTGCCCTCCTATTCTTCTCTCTCTATCTCTCTTTCTCTGTCTCTCTCTTTCTCTCTTTCTCTCTCTCTCTTTCTTTCTCTCCCCTCTCTCTATTTCTCTCTCCCTCTCCCT
>RQTK01001177.1:52568-105055 GCA_003991915.1 Elysia chlorotica | reverse complement strand
TGACATAGTATTTCAACCTTGGCAACTACGAGATGTAATTACCAGCGCCACCCCCCCCCCCACACACACACAAAGATGAATAAATACATAAAAGAATGTACTAAACAAAACGAACGAAATCAATGTATGAATAAATAATTAATTAAAAAAGGGAAATTCAGAATCAAGTGAGATTCATCGTTTAAGATATATATTAAACACCTTATTGACACAAATGTAGTGGTCCTTCACTTTGCGTGTGTAAATGTCATGTAGTCTGAGACTATGTGAAAATGTACGCTCTCCATCTCTATCTCTCACTGTCTCTCTTGCTCTCCCTCTGTGTATATATCCCTCTTCCCTAAATTCATTCAATCCCTTTTCTTCTTCCTCTTTGTGTATTTTTTTCTTCTTTGTCTACTTGTATGTATGTCTTTATTCATAAAATAGTCTGTACTGTGCTGACTTGTCGTACATGTATATACACAAACCAAAAAAAACTAACAAAACATAACAACACAACAAAAACAAACAACAATAAATAAATGAATAGATGTATAAATAAATAAAAGAATGTATGAAACAAAGCGGACGAAATCAATTTATTAATAAACAATTTAGGGAAATACAGAATCAAGTGAGATTCATCGTTTAAGATATATATTAGTCACCTTACTAACGCAAACGTAGTGGTGACTGACTTTGTGTGTGTATATATATGTCCTGTATTCTAAAACTATGTTAGAATTTTAAATATTCAGATTGACTCGTCTTTGGTTGGAAAACTTAAGACTTACAAACTGAAACACCCCCCCCCCCCCGGTCCCCTCTCTCGCTTTCCATCTCTATCTTTCACTGTCTCTCTTGTACTCCTATTAGTATCTACCTCTTCCCTAAATTTCTTATATCTCTCCCCTCCTTCCTCTTTGTATATATTTTTCTTCTTTGCCTACTTGTATGTCTGTCTTTATTCATAAAATAGCCTGTACTGTGCTGACGTGCCGTATATATACAAACTCTTATCTCTAACTTTTCCTCTCCATTCATGCCTCCTTTTCTCTTTATCTCCTCCCCCCCCCCCTTTTCCACAAACCAGAAATCCCCATGGGTAGCTTTCCCCTGGACATGATGTGTGTGGATGACGTGGGCCCAGTGGTTCTCAACATCCTGAGGAACCGGGCCCACTTTCTGGGCAAGACGGAGACTTTGTGTGGCGACAAGATAACGGTCAGGGAGATGGCCCAGGTACTGTCTAGGTATCTCAAGCCTAGGACATTCAGGGATAGGCAGGTACGTCTTTTTGTATTGTTTTTTGTGTGTGTTTTTTGTTTGTTTGTTGTTTTTTTTTTGTTGTTTTTTTAGGGAGGGGGAGCGGTGGTAGTTGTCTGCTTAACGTCTAACTTCAATGCTATGTAGACTACATTGTGGACGTGCTGCCACACAGAGACAGAGTGGGGATACCTGGACCTCTGTCTCAGGAGGTCACATTACGCTTACATTGGCACAAGTAGAGGTATCGGAGAGAGGGGGAGATGAGAGAGAGGGGGGAGGGAGGGAGAGAGAGGGAGGGAGAGAGAGAGGGAGAGAGGGGGAGAGAGAGAGGGGGGGGGGAGAGGGAGGGGGGGAGAGGGGAGGGAGAGAGAGAGAGAGAGAGAGAGAGAGAGAGAGAGATGGGGAATGGGGATTACTCTGAAAGAAGTTCATGTAAAGGGAAGGGGAGACAGAGAGAGAGACAGAAAAAGACGGGCAAAGGGTAGACAGACAGACAGAGGCAGACACAGATAGGGGGAAAGAGAGACAGGCAGATAGAAAGAGAGAGATGGGGAAAGATGATTACTCTGAAAGAGTTCATGTAAAGGGAAAGGGGTAAGAGAAATAGAGAGAAGGTGATGAAGAGAGACAGAGAGAAGGTGATGAAGAGAGACAGAGAGAGACAACCAGAGACCGAGAGGACAAAGAGAGACAAAGAGAGAGGTTAAGTGGGGATCAAACAAATATGCAGTTCTTATTGGATGACCACCGATCTACCATTTGCGACTCTTCAAAATGTAAGTTATTTTCTTTTCAATACCAACGATAGAGACAGTAACAGACAGAGACAGAGACAGACAGACAGATACTGATAAGATGAGGTTTCATCCTAAAGGAGAGATATTACCTGCTAGTTAAAACGCCCTCTAAGTTGGTCAGGTAAATGGAGGTAATGTGGGGATCAAACAAATATGCCGTTGGTGGGTTTTGATCTACGGACTTCCTTATTGGGTGACCGACGATCTACCATCTGCGACACTTCAAAATGTAATTAATTTTCTTTTTAATACCAACGACCACACTATCCTCCTCCACAGCTGACCGTGCACGAGTTCTACCAGCAGCGGTCATGTGACCTAAAGGGCTGCATTGATTGGGCGAACATGTTCCAGTTCTTCCAGCGGGTGGACCAGCGCTACAACCTGTCCATCACGAAGCAGATGAACCCCGGGCTCCGCTCCTTCGAGGACTGGGTCAGGAGTAACGCCCAGGCGATCAGCGCCGCGCTGTGAACGGTGCGAGTTGGTGTTGTGGTGTGAATGTTGGGAGTTTGGTGTGAAAGTTAGTGTTGCGCTGTGAATGTTGGCAGTTTGGTGTGAAAGTTAGCGCTGCGCTGTGAACGGTGCGAGTTTGGTGTGAAAGTTAGTATTGTGGTGTGAACGGTGGAGTTTGGTGTGAAAGTTAGTGTTGTGGTGTGAATGTTGGGAGTTTGGTGTGAAAGTTAGTGTTGTGGTGTGAATGTTGGGAGTTTGGTGTGAAAGTTAGTGTTGTGGTGTGAATGTTGGGAGTTTGATGTGAAAGTTAGTGCTGTGGTGTGAATTTTGGCAGTTTGGTGTGAATGTTGGGAGTTTGGTGTGTGAGTTAGTGCTGTGGTGTGAATGTTGGGAGTTTGATGTGAAAGTTAGTGCTGTGATGTGAATTCTGGGAGTTTGGTGTGAAAGTTAGTGCTGTGATGTGAATGTTGGGAGTTTGGTGTGTGAGTTAGTGCTGTGGTGTGAATACTGGGAGTTTGGTGTGAAAGTTAGTGTTGCGCTGTGAATGTTGGCAGTTTGGTGTGAAAGTTATCGCTGCGCTGTGAACGGTGCGAGTTTGGTGTGAAAGTTAGTGTTGTGATGTGAATGTTGGCAGTTTGGTGTGAAACTGAAAGTGTTGTGGTGTGAATGTTGGCAGTTTGGTGTGAAAGTTAGTGTTGTGATTATTGGGAGTTTGGTGTGAAAGGTAGTGTTTTGATGTGGTGTGAATGTTATTCATGTAAAGTGAAATAATGCTGTCATGTGAAACTAATTTATGCGAAATGACGATATACAATGTAGTGTGAAAAAAGCATTGCATTGTATAAGTTCTTGGTCTATAGTCTAGATATAGATAGATCTAAGATTTGCAGATGTGATAAGTATAAAAATATTATTTTGATTTTTGCTTTAGATGTCAATTATGTACATGAAGTTATAAAACTTCCATGACAATGTGGCATTCATGTGGCATTTCAAAGTGCAGGAAAGATGATTTACCAGTTACTGATTCTCAAAACACAAAGTCATATTTCTCTCGGTAGGATGTTCAGGAAATCTAACAAGGAACGAGACCACACGTTTTGAACTTTCGTTATAAGCTTTGCTATAGTACAACTGTTTCTATATTTTCGCCTTATATTTCATTATAAAAATGTTTTGGATGTTGTTTTTTTTAAACTTTTTGTGTATTTTTGTAATCCTTAAATTTGATTGCCATTTTGTCACTTTGAGAGAGAGAATTTCAAGGCATGAACGGAACAAGGCAATTGATTGCAGAAAGAGAACTGAATGAGGCATGGAAGTGAGAAAAGTACTATAAAAACGATGGATGTGTGTATTGGGAGCCGGGGGGGGGGGGGGGGGGGGGGGGGGGGGGGGGGGGAGAAGGAGGGAGATAGAGGGAGAGAGAGAGAGAGAGAGAGAGAGAGAGAGAGTAAAAAAAATTTGCATGTGATTAGTAATGTAATAATGTACTTTTTATTTTGAGAAACACTTTCCCTCTGATACATGTATCATGAAGAGTGTTTCCTGTTGTGTGCCGCTATATTTCATTCTTGCCAGATCTGTTGATTCAATGCTAAGGAGTGTTAGTGTTGGTGTTAGTGTTGGTCGACTGTTTTGATGGAGTGTCAGCCTTTTATGTCTCCTTGTACACGTTTTACCCATGTAGGTAAAATTGTTTAAGGTGGACAAGGAAGTTCATGCCTCTGAAGAGTTATGTAACTAAATGGATGGCAAATCAACTGAACACAATAAAAACGCTTGCCACATTGTCTCCAGTCTTTCTATTTATGTGTTTATGTGTGTGCAAGACCGGGAGAGGATGAAAATTGATAATATAATACTTAAACTTGTGTAGGATTTTTTACTTTAGTTGTAAAAGCATAATAATTATTATTATTATTATTATTACCACATTCACGAATTATAAATGAATTTCCAGGAAAAGCAAATACACACTGTATAGTGAAAAGGCTTATAAAAATAAAATAGTATTATATATAGTTTTGACACATGAAATGCCCCCTTTTTTTTTTAGAACGGAGTTATTTTTCCTCTGTCGTTTAAAAATGGTAGGCATATGTGCGCCTCTTTAAAGTTTTTGTTGGTCATAAAAATAGGTACACTAGTTAGACACTTAAACTGACTGTGAAAATTGCGCGTTTTTTAAATGTGATAATTTACTACAATCTTTGTAAATTGCCCATAGTCAGTTCAAGTGTTAAGGATTTACACATACAGATAAACCCCATCACAGGCAAAACTAAAGTCTATTTTGTTTTGTAACACAGTGCTAATTTTCTTGTGACGCTACAATTTATCATAAGGAAAATATTACATGTTATATAATAACACTAACTCTTTCATAACATGGTTTCCCATGTTTGTTTCTCTCAAAACAGACAAGTTTTCTCAAAGTAAAAACCTCAACCATTCATCTAACCTTTATTTATTTATTTTATTCATGCTTATGACTTAACTACATTCATTCGAATAACAACCACATACATAAAACCATTACATCATACATGTGTTACATTAATGAAAAAATATACATAATATGAACAGTAATAATAACATCAAACATCATCATGAAAAATGTCATCACTGCTTATTACAAAAACTTAGTTGGAGGCTGAAAATTCAAAGATGCAAACTCTGCATGGCACACAAATAGAATCTATAAGTAGATTGAGAAGCTCAGATTTCCTTTTGTTTGTAAGATGCATGTCACAATAGACTTCACTCTGTTTAGGACCCGTTCTTTAGCTATGGAGCCCAAATTAGAGAGAGAGAACATAATTTCTCGAATAGGTTTCATTATAATGATAGAACTGAGAGACATAACTTTTACAATCAAATTTTGTCTCAATTTAACTTTTTAAACCCCGAGCAGTATGAGGCCGGTAAAATCACAAAAAATGGCGGAAAACGAAAAAAATACCCTCTTTCCATTAATAGAAAGTTTTTCAATATTCATTTGGTACTATAAATAAAGTGAGTTTGAGTTCTTTGCTTAGCGTCCAACGTCAGCACTACATCTATAGGCTATACTGTGGACCTGTCTAAAGACTTACGTCTGAGAAATTTACATTCTATTACACAGAGATAGTGCAGGGATAGTGACTCCTGTATCAGCTGCTCACATTATACAACACCGACCCAACCAGCAGAGGATGTGAGTTTTGAACCAGGGACCTTATGATTAGAAGGCCAATGCTCTATCACTTGCGAAAATATGCCTCGCCTCCCTATAAATAAAACTCCTGAAATTTCATTCCCCATAAGTTAAAAAAAAAGTTCTGTCTTGCATACCATTATCCACACAAAAAGAATAAAAAAATCAGGAAAGTGTTGTAAGAACAAAAATCGAAATTATACACTTCCACAACATGATATACGAAAATCTATTCTCCTTGTCATTAACAACAGCAAACTGGCTTTTTACATCAAGTTAGAAGTTGTCCGTCTGGAGAGAACAACTTGAAGTTGAATACAACAAACTCAGAATCAACAGTAGACCCACATATTCAATGAACAGATAAAAATCCCCAATTTTCCTTCTTCTTTGCCTTCAGAAAACTAATCTCATACCCATCCTAGCATCCAATGAAGAAGAAGTGTCACCAAGCTTATTCAGTCGCATACCAGCCCCTCTAAATCTAGTTTAAAATAAGACGACCAAACATCTGCTAGCCTGTCTCTCTCAAGTATAACACTAAACAACTTAAAACCTCTCCCCTACCAAGCAAACAAGATGGGGCTCATATAAGTACAAGTTCACAGGGACAAACTGATGCATGTACTTTCACCAGTGTCCTAGCAAGTATACACACTATCATTTTTACCCTTTTGCACCATCAGTTTTTGTAAAAGATAGTCAAAGGCAGACCTGTAAGTACCTCTTGACAAATTGTCTAAAAATGTTATTATCTCTATGAACGCGACGGACAAGAAGTTATTCTAAGGTGAAAACCAAGTCCAAAATAAGCCCTCTGGTGTCAAGCACGGTACTCAGACAAGTCCCTTGTATCACGCTCTGTAACCCCACAGTGTTGACGGGAACAGTGGTAAAATTGAAATCTAGATTAGATCTGCAGCTCATACTACAAATCATACTTCGATCTCGAATATGCAGTTTGTTTTTTATATAGTGTAGCATAGCCTAAAATATACAAATTCTAGATCTAAAGACACATTTCTGAATCATCATTAAGATTCTAGCATGAACTAGATCTACATCAATGACAGTGAGTAAAAGAACACTAAAGTCTCTTTAAGGGCTACACATAAGGATCCGACTTAAATATTCATGGAGAAAAAAAATCATGTCTATAAGTCCGAATTTTTCCTTTTACTAGTTTTAAGTCGGATATCGGGTCGACTTCCCGGGTCAGAAATTAGGTAAAAAAAAGTCTTGATCGTCGAAATTGTAGGAATTCCGAAAATTGTCAAAAACTGTACAGGTCTGCAAAGGATTTTAACTCTTGGAATGCATACAATTTTATTCAGTTCTACACATATATTATCAACTCATCACATTTCAAATCATATATAATTCTTCAGGTAAGACTGTGATACAGTATAAAAGTGTTTATAAATAAGTAAAATGAGTAAAATTTGATACGCCATGTTGAGTAAATGGTCATCTGTTGCACCAACCCAAATGAACATTTTACAATTATTGGGGTGAAGGGTGAGGAGAGGGAGCATTGTCAAGCCAGACGACGCTAGCTGTAAGAAACAGATCCATGAAAATGATTTTACAACACATGTTAAGACGTGACATTCAAATTATACATGTTTCAGTTATGTGCACACAAATTCATCATGCATCATCCTTTCACTACTATGTGCTCCCACTGGGTTTTTTTTTTTAACAGCAGCTATAAAAATTCTCATTTCCTTAACAATTAATGTTGTAACCAGTAACCAAAGTATTGCACAGCACAATAATGATACCAAACGAGTACAGACCGACCAGACTAGATAGATAGATAGATAGATAGATAGATCCACTGCTGGGTTCACCGAACATTTATGTCACGTCTGACACGACACAGCGCCTTAATTGACCAATTTCAGACTCCAATATCTGTTTTAGCCGCCATGTATAACACACCAAGCTGTGCTCGATGATCAACTGCAGGGAAATGATGTGAAATTAAAACTTGATCAAGGACATCTTCGTTTCCATATCACACAGCAACAGTCTGATCTCAGTTTTTTTTTTTTTTTAAATTTTTCACTTGTTCTTTTTCCCCCCCTTTTTGTTACATCATAGAATTACAAACAAAAGAACGATAATAAGCAGCAGCACCAGAAGGACAACAATCACGCACCACTGACGTCGATCTGAAAATAATTAAAATGGGGAATGTGAAGAACAGACTTTACACTTTCCTTCATTTCTGAAGGAAAAAAATCTAGCATATTGCCTGCATTTATTCAAACTCACCCACTCACTCACTAAACTAAAAAAATGACTTTCTTGGTATAGAGTAAGCATAAATCCTTACCTCTTTGAACATTTTGTGTGAATGTTTCTTTCACCTTGGATTTCACTATTAAAATGTATTAGGCAATATTAACATAAAAAACAAAACAAAAACAGAAATCTTCTTTTTCTTCCTCTTATTACATATCATGATTATTACCCAGTCAACTGGATCATTTTTTTTAAAACTGAACTTTTTAACAAACCAGTACAGCAGCGTACCAGATTTAGAATCTCAAAACATACCCCAAATTTATGTCAGTAGTATAGTAAAGTAAAATAAAAACAATATACTTCTTAATGAAAAAAGTCTATTTGTATGCTTTATTTTTATTGTAGTGAGAGAATTTATACATGGCAACGCGAAGCTGGAGCAAAATGAGGGTGGTTAGCAGGCCTAGCTGATTTTCAAGGCTTAACGGGCACAGGCCAATGTGATATTTCTTCTGAACATGGCTACGCAGGGGCTTTTTTTTCGATTGGAACCATATTTGACTCTAGATTTAGTTTTACATGTGATGCAGTAAGCCACACCAGTTTATTTTAACTTACGGTAGTAATACTAATATGATAAAAAATCGCCAATTGCATCTTTCTTGTCTAACCAATGCCACTTTTCACTCCTTTATCAATTTGTTTAATGTTCAGTGGACCAACACGATAACCAAACTGTCAAATTCCATCGCGGACCAAGCTTTACTTCTAGATTAATCAATAACTCGTGAAAGTCTAGGTCTACATAAAGTCCCTAGATCTAGATATTCATCCTACTGCCCTTGTTAAGACTTAGTCTACTACATCTAGATCTATATGAAGATGCACTTCAAATCACACAAAACAAATCCAACTGAAGTCTTTGACCAAGATTAGTAGGCCTAAATCTGATAACCTAGTCCAAACTCGAATCGAATGATCGATTTTTGTTACTTTGTTAGTGAATAACACATGCTTCGCGAGGTTTGTACATTTTCTGATTCCCATATTTGGTTAAATGGTTTTTCTGACGAAGAACTCGAACTGGTGTTGTTGTTTTTTACGGAACTTTGACGAGACCCACCATTTGACATGTGCATCACTTTGGCCATTTTCTTCATGGTGATGTCCATTTTGCTCTCCGTGCTGTCCATCTCGTGGTGGAAATCGTCCAGTAAACTGAGGAGCACACACAGAAAATAACATCAGCAGCCAGTACTGAGTAGTGCTGAATAATAAAATTAGTTTTTAAAATATTCAGGGATATCAGTTGAAAACGTTTCCCAGTCCTGAACTTTCAAATCGCAACAGAAGATTATTATGGCTCCCCTCTCTCTCTCTCCCCAACCTCATCCTGAAGGAGCTTTGTAAATGACTGTGAGGAAAAAAATGAAGATTTTTTGAAGAGCTGAGGAGTAAAAAACAGATCCTGTAATACAGTGACATCTCTCACAGCTTTGCCTTCCCCGATGAGTTCATTTCGACAATGCTATCTCCAACCTTCACAATTTTTTTTCACTTTTTTCTTCAGCCAATGAAATTTCCACTTCTTTTTACAATCACTGTCAATTTTTTTAACAAGTCCTTCTTCTGCCTTTGTCAGAACATGGTAATCACCAGTCAACACCATGGCACCACTAACTAATGGCAAGATTATATCTAGTAAAACCAACATTTTTTTTTGTCTTTTCCAAGACTGGAGTATGAATAATAATAATAATAATAATAATAATAATAATAATAATAATAATAATAATAATAATGAAAATAATAATGATAAATTCACTAAACCAATTACAGATTCTGATCCTCCAACTCGTTGCCGATCTGCTGACTCATGTTCTTCAGGACGCCCACGCTGGATCCAATCATGTCCAGCTGCTCGTCTTGTGATCTTATCAGAAGCTGCGAGAGATTGCAAACAAAATCCAATCAAAACATTGGAAAAGAAAAAAAACCCTGTGAGCTTAGTTATATAATGTTATTTCTTAATTCTAAAACACTACAGATGTAGAGTATAACAACATTGCAACTGAGAGGAATATTTTTTGTCAGATTCTCCAAATGCTGTTCCTAATTTCACCAGCAGACTGCATTAACTTCGATGAAACTTTTATTTTTACAGAGTTGTTTGGTACTATTACTCACTACTATCATTTTAGAGCATAAAAAAATAAAACTGCAAGATCAAACACCTTTGTACTCAATTATATAATGATTCAAAATTTCCTGAATACAAGTAAAAAGTAAAGGCTGTTCACTATCAACTTAATAAGGAAGCATAGCAGAATTTCTGCTCTTTTATTTCTTTGAGCAGACACCTCATGTAGTTTCAGATTTTAATCTAAACTTAGTAATGAGAGACATTGCGCTATGCATATTCTATCAGACCTATGTTCATGAGACAACTTTTACACATTCATACTTTTTCACAATTTCTTTACCTGAAACCAAAACTTTTGTAAAGACCAACTGCATCATATTGATTTTTTTCTTGAAACATTTAACCATTTCACAACTTTGATTTTTATTATTTCAAAAAGGGAAGGAGTGAATATCAAAACAAGAGGTGCTAGCACAAGAGCATATCAATGCTGGGAAAATGACATGTGTGCAGCATAATGGGTAAATGTTACAGTAAAGTTTGAAACTCTTAATACTTTGACTGCCTATTTTGACAATGAAATATCCTGTTAGGCCTATGAAATTTCGGAATCTTTAAAAAAAAAATGGTACACCTTGATACTATTCAACATAGACATATGTCCCCCTCTTGAAATTTCAACAATCACCTCATTCTTTTCCCACCATGTCCCACACAAGTTGTGCACATTGATAAGCTCTTGCGCTAGAACCTTTTTGTTCAAAATGAAAATCAAACCTTTTAACTATAATACATTTTTGAAAATTCCCCACAATAGTGTAACACAAGCGACAGGCCTAAAATTCTGCCATTTCAATAATTGAATAGGCAGTTGAAAGTTTAAGGCCCTCGGACCTTCTGCTGCTGCTGGGTGTCGTCAATGTATCTGTGGTTTGCCTGCTCCATCTCCTCATCCAGACGCCGGTACTTATCTTGCGGCCTGCCAGGTCCGTTCATGGCCATGTCCCCTGTGTGTCTCTGTCGGCTGTTAGGGGTCGAGATCTGGCCCTTCATGTCCTGTACACAAACCATGATACATGTTGTGATTATACAATTGAAACTTGCAATAATTACTTTTACCAAATAGATGTATTGCTAGACAAATTGGGTTCCCTTTTGTGGATTGTTAAAAATGTAACTATTTACTCTAACCATATACATGTAACAATGCACAAATCATAGTTGTTGCAACTTCTGAAATTTTTATCAGTTACCTTAAAACCATTATAACAAATATATCACAAGTAACAAATCACAAATTACAGAAATTGCAATTAATGACACTTCCAAAACCTTTATAAAAATACACAGATGCTGAAACACTTTGCAAACCATAATTATTTTCATTATTGAAAACTTCATCAGTTATGTTCATGTATACATGTAACACTATTGTCACTCTCATTTTCATCAATGAGTGCAACATACCTAGTCGCAAGGCTGATAAAAGCATTTTTTACCGTTCCACAGGTACACAACTATAATGATAGTAGTAGTAATAATAATGAGGTCTGTTTATAAAGCATCTCTCTCATAATTTATCAAAGAACTTTAGACTGAAAACTTGTCAATCAGTCTATAAATTTATATTTTTCTTTAAATGATGGGTTGATTACTATTATTTCGCAATTTGCTGGCTCTAAAAGTAAAAAGTAAAGTTGGTTCTATGCTCCACAGAGCCTTGAGGAACCAAGAGTAAGGGTACTTAAACTACAGCAAAAAAAACCCCAAAACAAACAAACAAAAAAAACAACATGGAAAAACAAAAACAAAAACAAAACAATAGGAGACAACAACTTTACCCGAACTGAAGCTTTTGTCCTCTCCACAAAGTTTCTCCTCTCTTCCAGCTCATAATCAGAGATTTTGAATTTTCTGGGGTTTTTCTCAACAATACTTGAAGGGAGTTAAGAAGGGCAGAATAACTTGACAAAAATGAAAAAAAATGACTGTGGATATATGTCCGTCACATAAAAAAAAAGCCAATGACCGCACTTGTGTATAGTTTCATTAATCAAGTCCATTTAGCTCTGTGCCACATGCATGGAAATGAACTCCTACCCCATCTACTCTCAAAAACCTTTCATAGTATCCAACAGACGCATTTGATTCAGAATGTTAGCAAGTCTTTGAGATAGACATGTAAAGTTCTAAATCAGTAAGACTCTTCTACTTCTATTTTTGACTGTGTTTACAATGTTCGATTTGAAGCATAACCATAAAAAGAATGTTTTTTATAAGGAAAAAAATGCGGATATTTCCTAGAAAATTATATCTTTAAGAGACTAAACCTTCATTCTAAATTTTCTAAAATTTTAAACCTGCCCTTATTGATTGACAAGACATTGCAAGAACAGACAAAAAACATTGAAACCATTTTTTTCTTAATTCTTGGGCTTTTGTGAGACTGGATTTGTGCAACCCTTCTGAATGTCCTATCAAATAAGAACATCACTAGCCAGGACTATACCTGCCTAATCAGTTTTCGAACACTTAAAACTTGTCTACTTTCATCATGAGATCCAAATTTTCTCCAGTTTTACTCCCACCCACCCAAAAAAAACAACAAAACAAAACAAAAACACAAAGGATATCGACAGTCTCCTCGAGATCCTCCAGGTCCCACTCGATGCTGCGCAGGCTGTTCCGCAGCTCGTTTGTTGTGTACTCCAGCTCTTCTTGGGAAGCCATGCCCCCCGATTCCTGTAGCTCTCTCCATTTGGAGAAAAGGTTTTTCACCACAACTATTGCCTTCTGAACTTCTCTGTAAATGCACACAAAAAATAGAAAGCAACAAGGGTTAAAGTGCATCACTAAAGTGTTTAAAATAATTAGATCTTTAAGTCATCTACTTCTCCTTTTAGTTTAACCCCTCCTACTTTCTAAAGGGAGGATCTGTCATAGTCACAGGACTCCAGAGCGCGATATCCGGGACATGACCCTTCACATAATACAGCTATTGACCCGTCCAGCAAGGAAAGAAACATGACCTGAGAGGGCACGGTGACAAACTTAGTGAAAAGCCATTCCAAAATTAAACCTTTTTCATGAAATCTACCCAGTGACTCTCAAGAATATGATGTTTTGGTGTGATTCTCTTTGGAAAAGCTTGTCTATAATAACCATGTACTGTTTCATGGCCAGCTCTTCCTCATCTATGTTATTTTGTGTAACAGGACGTGTATGGGACAGGGCTAAATGCACTTTCCTCAAGTCTTGATTGAGTTTGTGCTGTATTTGGATTCTATCTTATATGCTTCGTGTATAACTGTTTGATGTTGTGTGTTTTTGGCAGCAGTGTAGATATTTCTTTTGTTAATACTTTGTATGTTTCAGTGATATAACTTTTTTACTTGATAAAAACAAGGAGAACAAGTAACAATATTTTGTGTTACCACATATTGGTTCTAGGAATTTCAGAGCAATTATAGGTGAAAATGAAAAAAAAATGTTGGCGTCATTAATTAGCTGTAGACAATTAAAAAGAAGTATTCCATATTAAACTAAAAAATCATGAGGGTATTTCGAAACCTTTCTCACTGCCTTGGTTTTTTAACGTATGTTGCACAAAAAAGAACTGAATGAAGAAGTGGATTTGATCAACACGTAGTAATAATTTTATTCAATGTGCGCTGATTAGTACATGTTTGAAGCAGAGTCATTCTTTGCTATTTCAACTGCTCACAGTTATCTCCTACTGCTAGTATATGCTCGATCAGGCTTTTAATTGCCATCTGACAACCTAATCAGTCGTTATCACAGTCCCATGAGGATGTGCGGAGCTGACTGAGGCAGATCAAAGAAAAACCTGAAGATCCAGAAATCGGGGTATATCCGTCGTCATGAGGGGATCAAACCCACAACTTTATCAGTAGAATTCATACATTCTACCCTTCCTCAAACTTATTTTTTTTCTGCTTTATTTCTATACCTAGATATTATCATATCATATGCTTTGATATTTCTGGCTGTCAATTTTAAAACAAAGGCTTGAAATGACAGAAACCTGGTATTTTATACTCACTCTTTGACTACAAAGAAAGGATCCTCAATGGCTGACATCTCGCAACAGTGACTGTAAGAGACAGACGTCAACCATTAATATTCAAACTTGGCTTTTGCACAGGGTAGTATTAGTTGCCTGCTCAAAAAGAGAATTTTAGTTTTATTAGCTAGTTTTGTCAAAATGAACAGATCTTTTTAACAGCTCATCAAAACGAAGGTAGAACTTTACAAACAAATGGACTAATAATGGCTATATTAAACTTACTATATAACTATTTATAACTATTGATATTTATAAGTGAAGATCTTTAAATACCTACTGATAATTAATCTGATTTTCCCTACTATACCTACATCTAGATCTTGACACAGTCATTTTAGGTGAAATTTAGTCTACCTTTGTTATTTTTGGAATGCTCATGTTAACGTTTTAATTTAAATTTGGCACTTCACCCTCTCAATACATTTTTTAGACCTTTTAAGTAGCATATGTATCTAAAGAAATATGCACTTGCCCTCATTTTATCAACAAAAAAAGGTGAAGTATTAGATCCATCTGAATCTATGTATGTAAATTTACCCTTTTCTGATGACTAAATATGAAGTCTAGGATTAGGATCTAAATCAATTTGTTTAAAATCTGTATATATCTAGGCTGAGTTTTTGTGCACTAGATGTGGTGTTTTGTCCAAATTCAATAACATATCATGTATACCTAGATTCTACTTCTTCGAGTAGATCTAGGGTAGAAGGACAAACATGGCATAGTTTATAAATGTCTTACAAGTCGTAAGCCTAAAAAACTTATTTTTAGAATCTGTATTGTTACGTTGAGTCGTAAGTTACGTCATGTTTGTGCTTACTACCCCTATATCTTAGGCACCTACTTTTTGTATTATTAAACTAGACCTCAAAATCTCGATTTAGATGTACTCTTTTCCCCGAGCCCTTTGTTCCTACGTTCCATTTGATTAAATGGTTTTACTTTGTCTATCTAGTCCAGATCTTGAGAATCTAGGTGCTTATCTAGATTTAGGGTAGAATGCACAACCAAGACATAGCTTATGTCTCATCGCACCAATATAAGAATAAAAAGGCCTCCGAGACGTTTACAAGCTATGTCGTGTTTACAAGTGCATTCTACTCCTAGATTTTAATTTTGTCATTAAAAAATAGAAGAAGAAAAAATATTTCCGGTACATTTAATTTCGATTCTAGATCTAGATTTACATAATTATAGTGCTTCAATCTTTATGTAGCTGATAACTAGATCTACACCTAGATTGAACTTGAGTTTTGTGGTCTCTAGCCGGTGGGCGATCAAATAGGTGGGTGGGCGAATTTCGATGGACGAGTGGGTGGGATTCGATTACATCAGAGTCAGTCAACCTGTGGGGTGAGAGAGAGAGAGAGAGAGAGAGAGAGAGAGAGAGAGAGAGAGAGAGAGAGAGATAGGGACAGACAAACAGAGCAAGAAAAATGTGTGAGAGATAGTTTCAATTGCTTAACATATCAATTTTGTGTGCTTGTGTATGTTTGTCCCAACCCGCATTGTACCAGTGTTCAATTAAACAATCGAATACAATTAAATCAACCCAATACAATTTATTATAACAACAAAAAGACAGGGAGTAGGCCTACAGCTGGAAGGTATTTTTATAGTCGAATTCTGCCGCCCACCCATTTGATCGCCTTCAGACCACAAAACTCAAGGAGTGTCGAAATTAAAATAGAATGTTGATCTTTACCTTTTTCTTTCTTTCTTTCAATATTCTTTTTGTGTCATTGTTTCACCGGAGATATCTGGATTTGGACCTGGCACAACACGTAAATCAACTACTCAAGTAACTCAACTTTGATAGTCTCATCTTTTCAAGCTGAAGTTTAGTTTCAACCACAGGTTTCTATTAATAGCAATTGTGGTTTCAACAGGGCTGCCGTCTGTGGTTATAGTACTGTACGGTCTTAAAAAATATCAACATGCAAATTAATTTTGTATTCTCTGTAGATATAGAAAGGTATTCTAATTGGAATCAAGAGCACACCATTTTAGAATACACCTACTCAATTGCTAAGGATACTGGCGGACGCAATATGCGCAAGTAATAAAATTAGTATAATAATGACTTGACTTGACTTGACTTGACTTGACTTTTCCGCGATGTAGACCTTTTGGTCTGTTCGCGGTTCCTATTTAAATACTGAGTTTAATTGCATGAGTGGCCGGCGTTTCTATGTGTACTAGTTTACATTTGGCATTCTGGTTCGTACATGCTTGGGCGGTTGTTCCACAATTTGTCCAGGCGACTTTTGAAAGCATTAACTGTTGGTGCTGTCACCACTTCTTCTGTGAGGTTGTTCCATTCATCTATATACTCTGTGTGAGAAGAAGTTTGCTCTGAGATCGAGTCTGTATCTATCTTTTCGTAACTTCAAAGAATGGCCTCGTAGTTCTCTACCGCTGGCTAAGTGTAGTTAATGATAATAAACTTAACAATAAAGGTTAAAAAATACACAGAAACATTTAGCCTTTTTGGGCTTCACTAATCTAATGAAGCCCATAAAGGCGAAACGTTTCTAGATTAGTGAAACCAAAAAAGGCGAAACATTTGTGTTAGTTTTAAGCTGAAAATATACCAACTCATACATGCATCCTGGCCATACACAGGCAATATGCGGAGATCCAATTTTCAGTGGTTAATCGTTTCTGAAGATAAACCGGCTGTCGTGCGACGGTTATCAGCTTCCGCGTCGCACGACGGTTTCTGTGTTTTGCTATGGGGAGGCAAAACTTGATCTGTGTTGGACGACCGCCATTGTTTTCCGGCTCTCGATTCAAAACTTTAAACACACTTTTCTCCAGAATGCCTTCATAAGTATAGATCCAAGTAGTATATTTAGTCTCAGATAGTAATAAAAAAGGGTTACAATAAAAATGATATATGAAATCAGCGTAGTTTTTTAAATATTTGAAAAGTTAGCTAATCGCATAACCGCTGGGCACAATTTGACCTAGATAGCTGGCCAAGCCAGAATCTAGGCTCGCGTGTATGTGCGAAGAGCGATTCCCCGCTGACCGGTGACCTTTGATCCTGGCATCACATGCTTCGGCTGGCATCTGTGTTGCTTGGGCAAGATATACCAGGATCGACAACTTTGTCTTATGATACTGTCGACCCACGCTTGGTTTAGCTTGGTGTAGCCGTACACTTATTGTGTTCCTCAGTTGTTAAGTTGTGCGTATCCCCCCCCCCTTTTCATTAATATAGAGAGGGTGAAAGAGAGCTCCCTCTATTCGACTTTAACGTCACCTGTGTTTGCTTGAGGGATCCTATACGGCGAAAAACGGTATTGACAGAAGGCAAAAGTCGGGACGAAGAAAAGACATGATATATCCTTTCATAGTTCATTAAATTACTTCGAGGCTGGTCCTCTAATATGGTTGTTTTTTTTAAATTTAATTTCGGAGGTTCTAAAAGGGAAAGAAGGGATAGAGGGAGACAGATAAGACAAACCTTCCCTTCTACGAGATTATGTTTATACATTTAATTTTATTTTTGAAGGTAGGGGAGCGATAATGGAAAGAATTGGAAGTGGTAGGGTTGTGTAGTTTTAAACTGGGGGTATTACCATAATGGTATTCTAATTAAGTACTGCTCCACCGTTCCCACGATTACCATGACTATTGTATCTCCTATGACTATCCATCACCACAACTACCACAGCAATTGCTACTACATTATGCAGGGATTATTATTAATAATTAATTGTTACTGCCACTAATATCATTACTACCACCACAATTTAACGTGATAATGATCATCACCGTTTCCATCATTACCGCGAACACCAACCTTGCCATCATAACAACTACCGCCACTGTTTCTACCATCATCCCTTCTAATACTATCACAACCATACTCATTGTTATAACTTTAAAAAAAATTCAATTATATGTATGCTTAATTGGAAAAGCTGTGTATTTATTATAATCATCATCACTACCATTACTATTAGTATTCCCACTACCATTACTGCTGTTGCCATTGTTATCACTACCATGACCACTATTACCATCATTACCACTACTATCACTATCACTGCTATTATTATCACCATCACTGTCACTATTATCGTTCATGCAATCTTTAATATTAATACTACCACTATCACCATTATTACCACTACCATTCTGTACCATCGCCATTGCTATTGCCTCCATAATCGCCATGATCATTACTACTGCTATAATTATTTTTTATTGTTGTTATTGTTGTTCTATTGTTCTCATTACCACCACCACCACCACCACCACCACGTAATTTTATTGTGGTCATTACCATCAGCGGATCTAAACAGCTCTCTGTATGCTTGCATCACATAAAACGGTAAATAACTACCCAGACGAATGGATATAGATGGTTCAGCTTTTAAGGAGCCTTGGCAGCTCTAACAAGCTCTCTGATGCATGTGGGGAAAAATGCACCAACTACGAGGCAGAGATGGTGGCTACTGAAACAGCTCTCAACCAACTAAGCACTATTTTTTAAACGAACACCTTTATAAAGAGAAATGTTGTGGTTTTCACTGATTCACTGTCAGTATTACAAGCCTTAGAGAATATGGACAAACGAAATTTAACAATTATGCCAAGCTCACACAATCTTATGGCACCCTTTGGCATGGACCTGACAATCCAATGGATCTCAGAACACTCTAACACACTTGGAAATGACCCAGCAGGCATGCTTGAAAACAGGGATCCAGACGGGAACAGCCAGACACACCTATTACACTAAACACTGCAAAGGAAATCATAAAAACAAACATAAAGCAAGATTGGATGGACAGATGGGCCATGGGAAGGTAGGAAGAGCAGTCTACACATGAAAGCACCAAAACTAAATGATAGCATCAACTTCCTCTCCAGAAAAGATCAATCCACAATCTTCAGACTTAGAAACGGACACATACAACTGAACCTCCATTTAAATAGAATACAGCTTCAAATTCCCCCAATGTGTCTGCTGTGTGACCACATGTATGAATTGGTGGAGCACCATCTTTTTTTAAATGCCCTCAACCTTCCCACCTCCCTCTGAGACCAAACCTCGATGACAACCTCTACGCAATCACTACATGACATTCGACCGTTGCTGGATCAATAACAACAACAACAACCACTCTCAGTTGTCTCAAAAAGGCGGACAAGGTGGGCTCAATTATATTTGGGAAGTCTCAGGTTGAATCTTCAGCGGGCCCCATGTTCCCTACTGGGTTGGTGATCGTCTAAGACATAAGTGTCTATTTCTGCTCTGGATCGCTCTCTCTCACTCTATAGATCTAAACTTTACATTAGCCTCTAGGATAAAAGTGTTGTATGTAGGTGCTGAGATAACAAGAACCACCACCAGTAGTGCAGTATTAATATTTTATCTAAAGATATTGTAGTGTTTTAGCCCGGTGCTAGATGATAGACATGCACCAACCCTTTCGGGTCCCGATAACTTACAAAGGATGCAGGCATTCAAGGCACACTCAACTAATCATGAATAGATCTAAGTCTCTACCTGTTGTCCACCACAATATGAAGGTTGTACTTGTAGCTCCATTCTACAGCAGAACAGGTTTAAGATGTCAGATCCCATATACATATCAATTAGATCTCGACATAGACATCACATCAACTCAAGATTGACCGGATCTACAGTCCCTGAAGAGTTTCACTCACTAACCTGTAGTGCTGTACCCAACTCACTGACAATACTCTTCCCTCTAGTCTAAGGCACCCTAGAAGCAAATCTAATCCAACTCACATGTATCACACTACACTTAAATCATATTATTAGGTTCTATTAAACAGAAATATGTTTTGCCTTCAGTGTGAGTAGGCCTAACCAATAATTAATCTAGAATCATCAGTAAAGACTTTGAAACATCATGAATGTACTTTTTATTCTTCGATCAATGACAAAATGATTTGTATACGTATGTATAAATATATTCTATTGTGAAACAAACAATTATATTTATTTAAATGTTCATTTCATCACCAGGTGGCAGAAAACGGAAAAGAAAACCGCTTCTCATCCTGGATGGCTCGGGGGCTTGCCATGGCTAGCATTCCACACAGAGGACATGAAGTTCTCCACATTCATGCTGATATATTGCACACAGTTCTTCAAATAAAGTAGTTAGTTCTAGATTTGCTGTTTAATTTCTTATTCATGCTCATAGGTTCCTCTTTTAAAAAATAGTTAAATGGATGTTTTTGAAATATCACTGCTTTATTTTATTTTCTGCATGCAAGTTGCATTAATTATTTTCACATTGCGTTTTCATTTTTATTTCCCATGGTTCTTTTAATAATTTTGCTTGCAGTTGTAACTTTCAAGAATACGAACTCAAAAGGAGGATTCAAGGTTAAACCTAAAATATATTAATTTGATTACATTACAACTTACATATAAACTGTTCACTTTAATATTTCCCCCCTCTTTCCATACATACAATTACAGCAAAGGAGAAGAAGAGGATTCTCTACTGACCAGAGACGTCTCATGGACACAGTATTTCCAACTGTTGGCAGACCTGAAACTCCGATGGCATGACTTTGTTCAACCAGTGAGTATATCATGTTTCAGAGGTAAATTTCCAGGCTTATCCCTCTTTAAAAAGTATTCTGAAATACCATACCACCCTTTCACTAATAAATTAGTCTCTACCTTGCCCCCCCCCCTAAATAATGCCCTCTGCTTTATAAATGGTGGCATGAGATCCACACTTACTCAGTTACTGCCGCATGTGAAATAAGTGCCAATGTTAAACGCCTTGGAATGCGCAGGGAACAAGCAGCCTTAGTATTATTTGAAAAAAGTAAAAGAATGAGTCTTTGACACCTAAATAGAAATCTTGTAGACAACTGGAAACCAAATGTTAGACTCTGTAAAAAAATCTGTCAGGCGCTATATAACTGATATCAAGGAAAAACACCACCTGCGTAAAAACTAGAATCCAAAGAGAACATGATTAATTTCTCGCAACACCAAAATATCAGAAAAGAACTCTGGGACCAAAGCACAAAATCATCTGATCCAGTTACGCTTATGCTTGCATCACATAAAACGGTAAATAACTACCCAGACGAATGGATATAGATGGTTCAGCTTTTAAGGAGCCTTGGCAGCTCTAACAAGCTCTCTGATGCATGTGGGGAAAAATGCACCAACTACGAGGCAGAGATGGTGGCTACTGAAACAGCTCTCAACCAACTAAGCACTATTTTTTAAACGAACACCTTTATAAAGAGAAATGTTGTGGTTTTCACTGATTCACTGTCAGTATTACAAGCCTTAGAGAATATGGACAAACGAAATTTAACAATTATGCCAAGCTCACACAATCTTATGGCACCCTTTGGCATGGACCTGACAATCCAATGGATCTCAGAACACTCTAACACACTTGGAAATGACCCAGCAGGCATGCTTGAAAACAGGGATCCAGACGGGAACAGCCAGACACACCTATTACACTAAACACTGCAAAGGAAATCATAAAAACAAACATAAAGCAAGATTGGATGGACAGATGGGCCATGGGAAGGTAGGAAGAGCAGTCTACACATGAAAGCACCAAAACTAAATGATAGCATCAACTTCCTCTCCAGAAAAGATCAATCCACAATCTTCAGACTTAGAAACGGACACATACAACTGAACCTCCATTTAAATAGAATACAGCTTCAAATTCCCCCAATGTGTCTGCTGTGTGACCACATGTATGAATTGGTGGAGCACCATCTTTTTTTAAATGCCCTCAACCTTCCCACCTCCCTCTGAGACCAAACCTCGATGACAACCTCTACGCAATCACTACATGACATTCGACCGTCGCTGGATCAATAACAACAACAACAACCACTCTCAGTTGTCTCAAAAAGGCGGACAAGGTGGGCTCAATTATATTTGGGAAGTCTCAGGTTGAATCTTCAGCGGGCCCCATGTTCCCTACTGGGTTGGTGATCGTCTAAGACATAAGTGTCTATTTCTGCTCTGGATCGCTTTTTGGGATGTTGTGCAAAACTGCTGTGTCACAGGGCCTATCTCCAGTCTCCCCATCTCCATGTCTAGTTTACATAAAACCATAGTTTATCTTAACCCTTTCAGCCCTGACATCATTGACATTATAGTGATGCTATAAAACTGACAGGTTTATCTGAAGCAAACTCCACTGTTCTTAACTCTCCCTTTACCAGATGCTGCCTTTGATGCCCCTGTCAACTGCCTGCCACTTCTTGAATAAACTAGTCGAGTTCTTGAAGATGGTGGTATTAGAAAACAAAGAAGTGACTGTGGGAGTTATCTGTCTCTGTGTAGGAGGGCTTGAGCTTGGTCTAAATGCACTTCTTGATCTTTTGCTGAAATCTCACTGTGAAGGCATAGGTCTGTATTGATAGTAGTAATAAACTTTCTTTCTATAGTGCTCAATCTTAAACAGTGTTAGGCTTTGGGAGCTTTACATTAAATTACATTACAATAATGTACATTTTCCTACCATTATGTTTAAAATGTAGAAATCTTGATATGTGATTATGAATAATACAAGTTAAAACTATACAATATAGCTGCAATACCTAATAACTTAAAATGCTATATACAGTGGAACACACTTAAACCGAAAACGGCTGAACCGAAAAAACGGCTAAACCGAAAAGAAATCGAAATAATTGCGGGTTTCCTTCTTTTTTCCTTATATGAAACCTACGGTAAACCGAAATCGTCGGCCAGCATACTATCGCTAAACCGAAAAGAAATGACTAACTTCATGCCGCTGGGTAATAGAGTTTCTCGAAAAATCAGCGTATTCGGATAACCCTTTCCCTCCCTTATGCAATGGAGTGCCCCTGCCAGTCATGAGTCATCAAATCTACCACTAACAAGGCCCACCGTCACCCCTCTCTTGCTAATCAGCGCCACCGGCTTACGTTTACACGCTGATCATCGTGAGCCACCAGTGCCTAGGCCCATGCAGTCTCTAACAGTAATACTAAAAATTAATGTGCGTAGCCAAGCAGACATTGTTGCATCACTTTTTACGGTACACACTGATCAGCGCGTACCATCAAGACCTAGCCCAACACAGTCTCCAACACTGAATGTGCGAAACCAAGCAAACATTGTTGCATCACTCATCACTGTCTGTGCGCATGTGATAATAGACGGGGCTGGCTGAGTGACTGCTCGGCGGACAAACTTAGGCGATGCTAAATTGTTTGCAGCGGTACAGGCTCGCACACGTATTGTTATGGTTACTAGATCTAGGACGAGGGATCAAGGGTTGCCTTGAAATTGAAAGGGGAGAGTGAGAGAGAGAGAGAGAGAGAGAGAGAGAGAGTGGGGGAGGTCATTAAAAAGATGGAGAGAAAGAGCTAAGAGCATTGAGAGAGAGAGAGAGAGAGAGAGAGAGAGAGAGAGAGAGAGAGAGAGAGAGAGAGAGAGGAGAGAGGGGCAGAGGCAGAATGACAGGGAGATAAAGAGGAATCGTAATTTAGCAACTGCTGTCATTCTTTAAAAACCTAATCGAAAAAAAAATATGCCCGATGTGCTATTGGTAAGGAAAACCCGTTTGGAATGAGATTGGATATTTTACATGTCTGTGATTAGAACAAAAGTGGCAAAACAAAACAATCAGTCGCAAACACGAAATATCGAACTCTACATTTTCAGCAATTCTTGGCATTAGAGAAAACATAGAAAAGGCCAAAGAAATTCCAGATTTGTTCCCACATTCGAATAGAAAAGAGACAAAAACAAACAAAAAACAAAATGACACAACAATCCCCCCCCCCCCCCCACACACACACACAGACACACAAAGCAAGAAAATTCAAATTTCGTGGCTTGTGTCCCTTTCGTTTTTTTTTCGTTTTGTCTTGACTATGTTTAAACCAAAATATGTTTAAACCGAAATTGAAATTAGACCCCCTAAAATTTCGGTTTAAACGTGTTCCACTGTATAGCAACTTTGAAAATGAAATGCCGTGATGGGGAAGGCAACAATCACCTTTCTTTGTCTCTTTATTGGTTGGGTCGGTTTCAATATAATGTAATCAGCTGAGACAGGAGTCCTAGTATCCCTGTACTGTAACATGCTACCACACAGAGACAGTACAGGGATACTAGGACTCCTGTCTCTGCGTGGTAGCATGTTAAATTGTCTGATGTTAGTCTTGGAACAATACAGCTTTGCTGCTGAAGTTGGTCGTTAAAATCAACTCATTTTGTCTTGTAACAGGCACCATTAAAGTGAATTAATTTATTAAAGTATCTTCAGTGATCAACTAGAAGTTTCAGTTATCTGTCACTGAATATCATTTTGTCTTTTCCACTCTGATTGGTTAATATTTACACAAGTCTAATGGGTTGGAGTGAGGTAAATGTCAGAGACTGTAGATATATATTATAAATATTATATGTATGTAATGCAGATGATTGCCATGAATATTAAATTTTCCTGAGCACAACATTATTCAAACTTAAAAGAAACAAATCCAAAATTTTGTATTTAACATCAGTGTCAACAATTATCCTCATTAGTCTAGACGGATGAAATGCCATTTGTTTTTAAATTTTTAAAAACCTGTTAAATTGTAGTATAATTTGTACCACTTGAGTAAATCATTTATTTGTAGATATCTCAACATTACAGAAAAATTGAAATGCCATTCTCTAGCTAATAGATATTCTGTGGGTTTGTCTTTTATGATTTGATAAAATCACATGTTTGTGTCTTTACAGAATATGAGAATTCTGTGTCAGACTCCAGTATAGACTCTCTTCTGACCCTGACCAAAAGCTGCTGTGATATTCTTCTGCACATCCTGGAGTCGAAGCGTGGGCTGGACACTTGCTTGGCCTGTGATGCGACTTTCCGTGTGACCACTCACGCCTTGATGCTGTTACTGTTTGTGATCTGCCCGGCCCTGTCTGTAGATCTGTCCCATGCTCATCTCCAGAGATATTTGATCAAGTCACAGCCAAAGTCATCAAAAGCAGATCTCTCTCTCGAAGATAGAGCTAAGAAACGGAAAAAAACTTTGAGACAGCAAAAACAGGAGAGTTTACTACCGTTGTGTGAGGTGGCTCTCACTAAGACTGATATCCCCTTGACGTCGAAGGATATGGATGTCGGAGAAGAAGGTTCTGACAAAAATCGAACTCTGAACAATCATTGCCACAGTGTTATCTCTAAGTTTAAATCCAAGTGCGGGACGGATATCTGTGAAAAAATTGTATCAATCTTCTGCTTTGGCCCATTGGAAGACGGCAAATCATTTTACAAATCTCTAGCTAAAGTAGCAGTCGATCCTGAGGTGATATGTGTGGGTCGTCATTCTTTCTCTTATCTGGTGATACAGGAACAGATATTCTCTTTGCTGTGGTTTCTCACAAACCAAGGAGACGTGTCATTCCCAACGGAATGTCATTCATTGAACACCAAAGAACTTTTGGCACAGCTTGAGAAATTCTGGGTATTAGAAGGTCCTGGATCTCACGCACAGGAAGTTGTGCACAGGATGAGGCAGTCTGGGAAGATGTTTCCTGACCAGCTCCTCACTCTCCATATGTCGGAGGCTGATAGAGTGTTGGGTAGCAGACGTCAGTTGGGCGGAGATGATGACCTTGCTCTTTTAGTCCAGGTTGTGCGGGCCAAGGAGCATGGCTGGAGAGGTTGGTGCAGCTTGTAGAGATTACTTCCTGAGGTCTTCCTTTCAATTAACCCTATCATGTTTAGTGTATAAATCATTCAAAATCCTTTAATGTTTTACTTTCTGTAAAAAAAAAGCACCAAAACAACAGTTTCCTTTAATCTCTGTCTCATAAAGATATTCTTATGAACTGCAAAGTCAGAATTGAAAAAAAAAAGTTCTTCAATAAGGATATCATGTGTTTTCTGAGTTTATAGCAAAATAAGCAGAACACAATTGAGAATGAATTTGACATCAATAAAAAAACAACTAGAGTCTGTATGTTTTTATTCAACTTTTCTATTTGCAACTCTAGTAATAGTATGTCTGCTGGGCAAAGAATTTCTTCACTGAAACTACAGACACATGCTAATTACCATGTCATGTATTTCTGTGACATTTTCCATGTTATGTATTTCTGTGAAACCATTTCAAGGAAAGAACCATAATAATCATCCTTCCACTGTTGCAGACTTGTTAAGCCTTGGCTTAATGAATACAGATTTCACAGGCTGGTGGAAGAAGGGGTAAGCAATGTGTTTGTAGATCTATTATTACTCAAACTGATTGAAAAAATAATATGAACTGCTGGTACAAATATTGTATAAAATACAAATATTGGTAACATTTTGTTTAATGGCTTACAGAATAAATAATACATAGTAATCAATATCCCTTTTGGGTACATACAAAGATTATGATCATGCTTGGTTCTTTGATAATTGAAAAGAAAATTCTTGCTGGCTCGACTATTTCATTGAATCAATATAGGTTTGAAGTCTATGAGGATGAAGGTCTTTCAAGTCACTGTGTTTTTTAAAAATGATGTAAAGGAAATGGAAATTGACAGAACCACCACCTAATAGGCTACTAGAATTAACTTAAGAAATATTTAAACTAAAAATGTATCAAAATACTGTCATTTCAATAATCAAAACGATTTACCTTAAGTTTCATAGGCAATTTAGTTATCCATACTATGTTTTCACCTAGATTTCTACAGCTCTTCTGGACAAATGAGGCATGGGTATCGACTGAATCTAACGTGACACAAGCTCTACAATCACTGGTGAATTCAGTGCAGAGTTACGAGGCAGGAGTTTGTGACAGGGAGGTTATGCTCAACATTAAAAAAGTAAGTTTTGCACAGTTTTGGACATTTGTAAAGATTCAAAGTATGCAAATATGTTCAAAGAATCTTTTTTTTAAATATTCTTCTAAGAGTTAAAAATAAAAACATGAAAGCTCGTATCTAGGTTTCAACCATCATAATAATTTCTATAAACCACTGCAGGTGACAATCCTCTGCAATCAGGAACGGAACCAAATTAATTGGACAGTTCCCGTCAGAGCTATCAACTTATTGCCTTAAAGTCTACCAATTTAGTAATTGATTTTGAAGTTGATGGGTAGAAATCCATGACTGGCTGATGTTATTTAGTTTATATATGGAACCAAAAGATGCAAAATGTTTATTGTTTATTTTCCCCTGCCCACACTGCTTGTCTCCCCCCAGCTTGTGTCTGTAATGTTTCAAAGATTGCCTGTGGTGCTGCAGGAGCGAGTCGTCCTCTGTTACCTCAAGAACCATCATCAGGGTGAGGTGAAACAAGGTGTCTGTCCAGCAATCCATTGTTATTATCCTTTTTTTTTTTAAGGAAATAAATACACAAAAAAAAAACCCCAGCTCAAACTAACAAGTAACAGTAAGTGCAATTTTGTTAACCCCATTTTGTTGCTTGGCAGAAGAGAGTGAAAAAGATAAAATTATCTCTAGCTTTGATTTTCGTTCTAAATTACCAAAGTCCTGGACATAATTTTTTAGTCCTAATTTCAAACAGTTTTCGACCAACAAGTGGTTAAAGCTAGAACATGATTAGAAATTTGGAATGTGACTGATTTTTTTTATATGAGAGGCTCTGATGACATGAAGAGTAAGACAAATGTTGGCAACATTTCGTTTTGCGTTGGTCTCCAGTTTAATATACTAGGACTTGTTATAGCCTTAAAGTCATACCAGTTAAATCTATTAGCACTTTTGTGAAGATGAAATTTTAATCTCTCTGATGCTTCGATTTGATAATGATATTATGAGAGTTTCATTGTGAAAGATTAATGTAGAGAGACATGACTACAATGAAGGGGGACGCAGGTACCAATTTAAAGCTCAGTTTTAGATTTCATTTTAAAATCACTGAAATGAAAAAACAATTCTCCTAAATTCTTTCCATTACTTTCTCTTGTAATAAGATTACATGTTTTATTATTTAAGTTCTATCTTATATTCTATTTTGAATAAAATTTTAATATGTAATAGCGGCATGAGCTCAGTTGATTGGACATAGCGCACTATAAATACACTGTATTATTATTTTTTTAAAGTTCTACTCTAATTTGTTCCCATTTTTGAAAAACTGAAACAATAGCCTCAAATCCTTTTACTGAGGATAAAAATTCTGAATTTAAATATATCCCATGCTTTTCTTGATAATGAAATCAAGAGTTTTCATTGTGAAAGATTTATGGTTTTCTAAACTTTTCTGGGGATCTTACAGAGAAATGCATCCACAAAGTTAAAGGCGGAGGTGCCCAGCTCTTGCCATCTCTGATGGACGAGGAGGGATTGCTCGGTGAGCTGACCTTCATCCTCAACAGACTAACGCTGGAGAATGCTCAGCTTGTAAGTGGCGAGGTGATATTAAAAAGGTTCTGACTAAATTCTTTGTGCTTTTGAGAAAAACGCAATGAAAAGTTTGGACTTAGATTCATGACTGAGCCATTAATCGTAATGCTTCTGTTATTTTACAGCTAGACTGCCACTCTCTACATATATTATTTTGGTGATTTTTCGGTTCAGATAAAACGTAAACATGCTGCTATCTCTAATTTTACCAAACTGCTCATAGAACTTTTTTTTAATATCGCCTCACAAAGTCTAGCTTGTCTCTGTTCTCAATGCATTTTGATATCTTCTAGATCTACTGCAAGAAGGGTTCTGGGATGAGATGCAATCTATTTCATCAGGGCATGTGAATTTACCAAGAGTGGTGTAACTTTGTTGGAAGTCAGGGGCTCTATTTAGATCTTGCCTATCTCATAGTTATTGATCTAGCAAAAAAAAAAAAAATTAATATGCTAATGTTTGCCCAGTGGCAATATTATATTTAATTTCTTTTTCTTTCTTTTCCCATTTCTTGAAGATTGGAAATGAATAATTTTTGCAAATTTGTATCTGCCATGATGTAAGCTTACATGTATTTGATGTTTTTATTCACCTACTGCCAGCAAACATCTTACCTGCTGTTCCTGTGTCTCTTCCACACCCCGACAGTCATGAGTCACCTGGTGCACGCAGCTTTGTCTTCCAACGCTCAGACTGAAGCTGTCATAAAGGTGATTTTTAATTCAATCTTTGTCGTCAGAGGAAAATGTGACTTTGTGGAATAGTTTTATGTGACTTTGTGGAATAGTTTTATGTGTGAGGCAACAAGGGTGAATCAGGCAGAAGTTATTGATATAAGTTTTAAGAGAACGTTCTAAACATTGAAAATTTACTCTTTATTTACATTTTTTATGTTGAAATAAAAATGGTATCTTTGGTTATAGGAATGATAGAGTTATAACTGTTTTTTAACTTCGTAAAGTATATCTTATGCTTTTTAACACACAATAAATACTCAAAATGTCCAAATTCCTATTTGTGCTTGATCCACCTTAGTCGCTTCTTATAGGTGATTAAAAATATATACACTGTCCTAGCCGAGCGGACAGATGTGATATTTTCCATGATCAATCTTGATCAGTGAAAGTCTGCTGATTCAGAATATGCAAAAGTGTAAACCAAACTTCAAATTTGTGCCAATACTGACTGCTTTCCTTTTTTTGTGTGCCTTATAGTCACTGTTTAGTATAAACTTTGAATAGAATAAACTTTAAGGTTGTTCCAAAAACGTTTGTCCTATGCAGAGTCCACACCACTAGGAGTACAAACTGATTGCAGGTTTTATCACTAAATAATTTCATTTGATTAACCCAAAACCAAATGTGATGATATTTGAAAACTTTTCCTGTGACAAAGTGGAGCATATGAAACACCAGTTTGGTTATAAATGTAAAACTAGACAGACAGTCTTTGTAAATTCTCAGAGCCATCATTTATAGCCATTTCTAATTTATCATGTTTAAGTTGAGTTATGAAGTAAAGAAAGTTATTGTAGGTTTTGTTTTAATAATATGATGAGATGAAACTTTAATTGATATTTAAAGGTACTAACGATGTGTCTATCCTGGTCACAGTGGTGTTAAATAAATGGAATGTTGTATGGCTTTATCAGTCAGATGCCAGGCATTCATGTCCTTCCTTACATCTCTATCTCTTGTTACTGTCACTAATTCATTTAGCCACATTGATCATTCAAAGCAACATGGAATACAGATGAGCCATTTAAGGACAGCCTAAGGGTTGATTATTTCCCAATCAGTGACTGAAGAAAAAAAAAGGGGGAACTGGTGCTTGAAAATATTTTTATAAAGCCATAGTTTATCTGAAGCGGATTCTATTGTAAAAAGATAAATAATTTCGTACATTTTACATCAATAATAATTTATGTTACAAAATGTTTGGCTAAAATAACAGCTGGAATGAGAGTTATATCCAATTCAGGTACAAACATTTGATTTTATAAGTTAGCTTAGGGTTGAGAAGTTTTAGGTTAAGGTGTGATGTAAGGAATCAAAAGCTGAAGAGTTAGGTTTTGTTTCCTGAATGTGAAGGTTGAAGGTTTGTTGTAAAATCCTACCCTGTTTTGAAAAGAATGAAAAAAGGGAATTTCAGTATAGACTTTATCAATATGAATGATATCATAACAAATTTTGGGCCTACGAAAAGGTTGTTAACTTTATAAACTGCGTATCTGTTTTCAGGTACTCCGCAGCATGCCTCTGGTGTGTCAGTTTTCTGAGCTGGAGACCAAGTGCTGCCACCTAGTGAGCACCATTTCGAACATGATCGGCCAGATGGAGGTTAATGGCAAACAGGTTCAGATCATCGCCAACTTCCTGTACTCAGTGGCGGAGGTTTGTTTGTTTGTTTGTTACCTAGTGTTCAATGCCAGCACTATATGTTGTATCAAGGATGGTCCCAAGACTGAATCTGACACTTGAAAGTGCCGCCACATAGACAGTGTGTGGATACCATGACTCTTGTCTTAACCAATCTCATAATACTGATACTGACCCAACCAGTAGGGGACAACATCAGACAAATAAAGTTTTGACCGATCGTGGATTTTGAAACAGAAATCTCCTGATTGGGAGACTAATGCACTACCACCTGTGCTAGTTCGCCCCCAGTGGCGGAGATGAGACTGGTCGTTGGACTCTGGAAAACTCCTCAAATTCAGGCTTCTATCATTCCCGTTCTGATGATTATTCTTATTTTGACTATAGTCAAAATTAGTCAGAATGTAGCAATGATGTGACCAGTACGATTGCTATGCTTGGATCATAATTTTCAGTACACAAATATGTTTGATATTTAAAGTAACTAATTCGTATGGTCATCAAAAACTTCATCATTCAAGCAGTTTTAACATTGATCTCAGTTGATCAAATCTTGCTACTTCGTATTGCTGTAATCTTTCTAAAATTTCACCATCTATGTAAATGCAGATCTGTGTGTATAGACCCACGCCGAAAGCCGTTTTTGTGGAATCGGATGGCAGAGTGGTTAGCATGCTGGTCTTGTCCTGGCAAGGCGAATGGGAGTGATATAGAGAGTTCTGGTTGAATCCCTAACAAATTATCTGAATTTTCCCCTGTCTATTTTCCCCATCTGTTAATTTTAACCTTTTCCCATCACGCCACACATATGTAGTGTGTATTGATATGCTCTTAAGCTAGCACCTCTTTGTATTGATGTGCACACCTTTCATTTTGATAATAATTAAAATTAGCCTTTTACGATTATTAAAAATTCCTCAAAATAGTGCGCACACAAGGAATAGGCCTTAAATCATGGGGTTTGAAAAGGATAAGCCAAATCAATGTTTTTCATCGTTTTTTCTGATCTATAACATCCACAGCCATATCTAATAAAGTCAGTAGATGCCACAAACACACAGGAGGTAGAAATAGACGGAGTCTTGCCCTTGACCAACGTACTCCGATGCTTTATCTTCCCATGCCTGGATAGTAAAACAAGTCCTTCAGACCCTCTAAGGAGCAGGATCTTGGAATCAGAAGACGCAGGATTTCAGGGCATGAGTCCAGTGGATGAGGCAAGCCAGGCTCCGCAAGGGGAATCCCCTAATGTTGACGTTGGCCTGGCTACTCTGGAGCTCCTGTTAAAAAGAACGGTGGAGCAAAAAAAAGCTGTTGATTTTGCAAAGGTGAGAATAAACACTCTTCTCTGACCTATAATTTCAGTCTGTTTGCACCTGGTTCAGCTTTGAAAGGTGTAGTGGAGGAAGAAAAGGCCGTTCATGTTTAGGAGGTGAGAACAAACTTTCTTGTCTGATTTATGATATCACTATTTGCACCTGGTACCAGAGTGATCATAAGCAAAGTCTGTTGTATTTGAGAGTGCGAGTTATTATTTAGTTGGAATTTTTTCTTATAAAATGTCTTTCAATTTGTAGATTGAGCTTCATTAAAGAATATACACTCCATGTAGAAAACTTTGCACCTCCTGAATAATCCATTGCTTTTACACTACCTAGAGGTTGACAACTTGATGCTTTTTTTTTACACATTTCTGTATGTGACGTTCACAGTTCCAGCCTATCCCACTGGCTGTAGCTCTCAGTGACTGCTACTGTCACAATTTCACACTCCTGGTGTCGGTAGGAGGGGATCGAGGATCACAGCTCCAGGTATGCCCCGACAGGAAGTCTCGGCGACTGGCGTCAGGCCGCTGTCTGACATTACTGCTGCAGCTCGTCAAGTCTGCCTGGGATCTCTTTTCCGGTGAGATTCTCAACTTATTGGGCTTGGCTTTTTCTGTTGGGGTAATATTACATGTGATCACAGAGAGAATACCTGTCCTGGCCCTTGTTTCTCCAGACCCTTCTAGTCCCGCAGCTGAAAGGTCTAACACAATATAGAAAGTAGTTATTGCAGCCACTGTGAACTACTTTTTTTTTGGGCCGGGAGCACTAAAGTAAGTGGTGAGCTTAATGTTAACACAGGTTTACCAGGATCACGTGTTCACTGTGTGAATATGTTTACTTGACACATAGCCTCGGCACATCCCAGTTCTTCATCATTTTGTGACACTATGGAGGCTTTTAGAATCTTTGTTGTGAGCTCTCTCCAATCAGGTGTCAGTCCTGTGCTAATTCTATAATCAGTTTGAGACCTAATTGTTGTTTAATCAGACGTTGTCACTGTTAAAAGTTTTGGCATGTTTTTTTTTACAAACTCCGATATTGATTGCGATGTTGAAATAGATTATTTATATTTTGCTTTAAACGGCATTGTATATTTATGTTTAGCTTTGTGGATAACACAAACTCAAGGTTTTCCAACTTCAGCTTGTATGTTGTTCTTTTTTCTTTAACCCTCAACCAGCATAAAATTCTTGACATCTATTTATCCATACTTTTTAAATTTGCATGGTTTCTATTTTTTATTTAAAATATTATTGTTGTTGTTCCTTTTTTCTTAGTTTTTAACAAAATAGTTGTAACTTATCTCTATGTATTTAATAGATTATAATTAACTAGAACCTATGTTAGAAATGTTTTTGTTATGAACACAGTGCAGAAGTTTTTTGGCTTTTGAATGTTGACTTGCCTCAGTAATGAAGTGTTGTGGTGTCTGTGTCCCCTAAACTAATGATGCAGATAGCCTCAAGGCTATTTTTACTACATGGTGGCTTCTTTTTCTTCTTCTTCTTCTTCTTCTTCTTCTTCTTCTTCTTCTTCTTCTTCTTCTTCTTCTTCTTCTTCTTCTTCTTCTTCTTCTTCTTCTTCTTCTTCTTCTTCTTCTTCTTCTTTTTCTTATTATTATGATTACTTTCATCGCTTTTCTAATGATTGTCGTTCTATTAATACTATAGATCTTTTTGTTGTTGATTTCAATCATTATTATATTTCATTTGTGCTGCATAAATTAGTGTAAAAATGATGATAAAAATTTGATCAACCACTTCCCAGCTGAGGAGAAGACTTGGCTGTATCAGACTGTGCGTGAGAGAAGCTGGCTCCACGCTGCCTTGCTAGCGCCTGCCTTGATTGACTGTGTGGGCTGGAGTACGATGGTGAGTTTCGCTAACGATTGTTGCCTGCTTCCTATTTCTAACACGTAATTGATCTTCAGTCAGCTCTGCATCTTGTAAGTTTTATGGTAAATATTCTACGGAGATGGAAACTTGTCAAGCCTTATGATTGGGGTGTAGTCAGTAGTCGGGGTGGTAACTGGCTATAAAAATAAATCCTGACCTTTTCTCAGACCTTTTAAGTACATAAAACCATATCACAACTATTACAAAAAATTGAAGAGAAAAATCAAATATAATATAATTATGGTTAGATGGTTTACTCATGTACAAGCAAAGATATTTTTTACAAGTAATTAAAAAAGCTAAATGTATTACATCAGACACAAACCATCCTCTACATAGTGAATACGTAACGTCCAAAAGAAGCAACAGACTATTATCAAAAAGAGCAAGAACAGACAGATACAAAAACTCATTTATACCAGCATCAATTAGGCGGCTGCAAAATAGCTTTAACTAGATCGGGGCGAACGTTGGTCTTCGGGTTGGGAGAATCGCAGTCGGGAACTCTGTGTTTGTATGCAGTGTTACATGTATGTGTATTCTTGTATATGCGTGAAGATTTGTGTGTTTGAAATCGCTCATTATTATCACACATGTACAACTGGTGTATTTTTGTATGTATGACCAAGAAAAATTTCCCTATGGGATAATAAAGGATTATCTTATCTTATCTTATCTCTTATATACAAACTAACATAGCTACTTTACCCATAAAGCTTGATGCGCCAATAACTGCCTCGCTGTGAGAAAACTACAGACCCTGCGCTCTACTACTTCACTGACTTAGCCAGTGTTGACTGGACACCAAGGGGTGCCGAGTAACTTACATTGGTAGTGGGCCTTCATTCATCCCTAATTCCTCCTATCTCAAACTTGCAAGAAACTGTTAAATGGGTTTATAGGCTCCTAAAATATCAACCAATGAAATCAATGAATAGTTTGGTGGATTCTTGTCCTCTGTGTCAAGGTATAATGGTTATATCACAGCCTGAATCTTTAAGAAAGGAAAAGGCCGAGGAAGGAGCAAAATATCCCTCGCAGAGATCTTGGGTAACCTGGCGGTGTGTAGTCTGACTCTGTGTATAAAGATCATTGATGTAGGGGAAGATGGTTGTGAAAGCCAGGCTTTGACTGATTCACATATGAGTGTCAAAGGCTGACCCGCCAAGACACAAAGACAGACAGACAGACACACACACTGATGTGAAACAGGTGCTGACCTCATTGCATTTTGAACTCCATTCTGTTCTGTTCGTTTGACTCTGGGCTTGTAATTGCAATTGGAGCTTTTTTGCACTGTGCTGAGTTTATTTCGATAGTAGGCCGACAAGTACTGTAACTGTCGGCGGGTGCTTTGTTTGGTAATATTTGATCATTACCTGATACCGCCTCTTGATAGCTCTGTCTGTTCTGCAAATTTGTGACATGTAGATCAAATTAAATATTATTAGCGTTCAACGGCGCTGGCTCAATAGGGGCGTGAAGATAGCTCAGTCATCTGTGCTCGGGACTGAGGAGAATGAGGTCCAAGGTTCAAACCCTTTGTGCGGCTGCTCTTTTTTCACCCACCCTCTTTTTCCGCCCATCTCTTTAGAAAACCTGTAGGACATAACATTTACTTGAAGATTTCATTGTTCGGAAATGTTTTGTACCAGGAATCTCTACCATTAGTGGTCTGGATTGACGAGTAGGAGGTCAAAGGTTCGATCCTCAGTTAATATTTCCATTTCTGTTTTGCAGAACTTTCAAATGGGGCTACAATGGTTCTAAGCACTTTACCCTTTCAGTCAAGAGACAGGAGGAATGTTGTTTCATCTAATGAAAAAATTCGAACTGAAACATATCACACTCACAGCTATTTAAAATTAAATACGTTTATTTGGGATCACCTGCAGAAAAGAAAGTAATGACTGGCTTCTCCCCTTATTCCCCCCACACAAAAATAATAAACGATTATTAAAAAGGGGAAACAAACAAGATAGTGAAACAAACATCTCAGCGCAATAGAATATAGTTTTATGGAGATATAACTAGAAATAATTGAAAAAATATTGTGGCGATATTAGCGCAACACTAAGAGCATAGACTAACCAGGTGAACTAGCCCATTTTTTTACATTCAGACACTCGTGCCAGATTCAGACTTGCCATCTGGTTGTATGGGCAGCCTTCAAAGCACTGTGGGGGTTAAGAAGTATAATTAAGAAATTCACACAGTATTTTTGGGTCCTGACTTCAAAAGACATTGCAGTGACAAGTTGGAGAATTCTTAATTAAGGATTATCAGGATTATCAAAAACCCATGCTCAATCCTAAACTAAAATAATCCATATTTCGCAATTTATTCAGAATTTTGGCATCGCAGTATAATTTGTTTCTGATAGCGCAAAAAAAAATGTTTCATACCCTAGTTGCGGATGAGATTGACGTTGAGAAATCAAAAAACCAAACCAACTTGTTAAGCCCAGGCTGAAGTTTAAAAAACAAATCTGCTAACCTTCATGCTAGAGGCACATCTGAATGCTGCTGTATGAGGTTATTAAAGTTCCCACTTTTATTCGATTGTTGCTCTCTATCAGGCAGTCAACATTTTATTATTTTCATTGATTATAAGCCAGGAGTAAAGTCAATAATAATGTCTTGAAATATTGATTAAAAAATATCAAAATTCATGTGTGTATATAACCTTAAGAGTAAAGCTGTGAAAAATCCTTTGCCAAGCAAGCAATGGTTAAAGATAACTTGAGTGGAAGATGCAAATTCTATTTAGTGTGCAACTACCATTTTTCATACCAATTTTTTGCAGTACAAGACAGGCTTAAGTGATCTTTGTGAATCCATCAAAGCTGCACCAGAAGTCTGTAAGTATTGCTTTCACAAAAGTAGATTTTCCAGGAATAAAAAACCTAACATTTTTTATGCTCCTGTCATGTTTTCAAATTTGTTTCATTTTTTACTTTGAAGATATATTTTTTGCACTGCTAGTATGAAATTATATATTGAAAACCAATTTTCTACAGCCGAACTGTAGAATATGCAGCTTAAATTCAGTTCTAAAGTTTGATCTATTGATTATTTCATTTATTTTGTGGGCTTTCTGATAATTTTTCCACATATATCTCAGTTAAATAAAACTTGACAGCTGTCCAGGTAACGTCCTCGTTTCTCTCTCCAGCCACGAGGAGATGCCTGTACCTGGTCCAGCTGGCCGTGGTGAATGACACCATGTTCCAGGCCGTGTGCCAAGAGCTGCAGGCGCAACGAGACTGGGCAGTGTCTACTGGCTGTCTGCTGGTGGCTCTGAAATGGGTGCGTGAAACACCAGTTGGGTTAACTCAACCACACATTGCAGTGGAATCTTTCAAGATTAACTTTGGTTATTGTATAAACTAAGTCCGAGGCACCAATCCTTTTTTGTGTGTTACTTCATAGTCCCTGCTTAATATAAATCTGATGTAAAATTAACTTTTTAGGCTGTGCCCAAGAGGTTTATCTTTAGTTAGGCCATAGCTAGTCAGAGGTTTCCCTGTGCTGTCTTTGTGTAGTATTTACAATGGCTCTCTGAACTTAGACTCAGACTAAGGATACTAATTAAATTGTAAAAATTATTTTTAGTCTGATGGTCTACACTTATAGTGCTTTTAAAATTTATACTTACTTGCTAATTCTTCTTTTCAATAAATAAGTCACAAAAATTTTTTCTTAGATATTATGGTGAAGTATAAAAAAAACGACATCAATGGTCAACTTTTTCACATAGCATGATTAAAGGCCTATTAGTATTACAAGTATGCACACTATTACAGTATATTATTTATAAGTCATACAAGATTTTAAGTTTGAGAATGTCCAGAATGCTGCAAAGATGCACTGGCAGAAATGCATATGCAGATCAGTGATCTAATGGGGAGCTTTAAAAAAAGATACATGGTCCGTTACTTGATGTTTTTCATGTATTTTACTTAAGGACAACTTCTTTCCCTCATGGTTCCTTTCTGATTCCCTTTCTCAGATTTTCCTGACGGCTGTCACTGAAGAGATGGATTATGCAGCCCAGGTAGTAAAACTCCTGCTGTCACGCTCTTTCAAAGATCAGGGAGACACGCTGGAGGCCACAGGCCCATCCAAGTTTGATGGTAACGATAAACAATAAAAGCATTTTGAACTAATTTCTGATGATTCTTTTAGGGCGAGGATGGAAATGTATGTCTCATCTTTAAAAGTTTAAATATAGATATATGGGTGCAATTTTTCCTGAATAAATATGATTTCTGTGTTTGTTCAACCAGCTGCTATTTTTTTTTTTTTTTTTTGCGGTGATGCGGACTAAAGTTAAACTCGTGCTATGAGACGCATGTGGATGGTTTTTACGAGTAGAATAAAAATAATAGTGCAGCAAATTTAATTCTCAAATAGACAATTGCAGGTACCACTAACCCTACTATTATTATAATTATTTTTACTATTATTATTATTATTATTATTATTATTATTATTATTATTATTATTATTATTATTATTATTATTATTATTATTATTATTATTATTATTATTATTATTATTATCATTATTATTATTATTTTTGTTAATTTTTGTTTGTTATTATGAATAATATTAATTTCCCCTCCCAAAAAAACCCTGCTTCTATCACACCTAATTTTTTACCCAGAGTCCTCCCCAAATGTGATCCTGTGCCGCTTTCTAGTGGACGCTGCTTATTTGATGATCACAAGCACCGACGACAACAGTCTCATTTGCCAAGGTCTCTCAAATTACCAGTCAGCTCTTAAGGTAAACTGTGTTCCATGTATATATTTACTTATACTCAAACTAATAATTGAATAATGAATATGCGAATGGTGTTGTACATCTACATGTACTGAAACATTAGATTGCCCATCTCTAAATGATCTGAAGCTTTCTCAATCCCCTTAAATCCAAAGAAAGACAACACCCGCTATAGAACCTTTAACAACCTAAACAAACTTGCAGGTACCACACTCCATGGCATTAGACAGAAGGGCAAAAGCTTAAATGTTGTTTGATGAAAGATTATCGCCTTTTTACTGGTATAGATTATGCTTTTTCTAAGATTTGTAATCCTTTTAATTTGGCTTTGAATGTTGTTAGCAGTCATGCCAAGTGGATCATTTTTTTTTTTTTTTAATTGAACAGCATGGCTTATTGAGTCACAAATCGTTGAACCTAGATAATCTTGTACTGAATTCAGATCCTCCTATTTTTTTTTTTACACTGAAATCCGTAATTTTACATAAATTGGCATCATTGTGTGATATTTGACAAACCCATACCCCAAGCTTTTATTGTCTTTATTTTACCACAAAGATTTATGAGCACTCTGCTACCTGCTATGAATGCTGTAAATACTTGACAGACCTGCACTGTAACATACTTCTGTCTTTGTTCTACCACAGAGTGTTGTGAGCTCTGTGCCGCCTGCTATGAATGCTGTAAATACTTGACAGACCTACACTTTAACATACTTCTGTCTTTGTTCTACCACATAGTGTTATGAGCTCTGTGCTGCCTGCTATGAATGCTGTAAATACTTGACAGACCTGCACTTTAACATACTTCTGTCTTTGTTCTACCACAGAGTGTTGTGAGCACTCTGCTACTTGCTATGGATGCTGTGAATATTTGACAGACCTACACTTAAACATACTTCTGTCTTTGTTCTACCACAGAGTGTTAACTGTTATGAGCACTCTGCTGCCTGCTATGAATGCTGTAAATATTTGACAGACCTGCACTTTAACATACTTCTGTCTTTGTTCTACCACAGAGTGTTATGAGCACTGCTGCCTGCTATGAATGCTGTAAATACTTCACAGACCTGCACTTTAACATACTTCTGTCTTTGTTCTACCACAGAGTGTTATGAGCTCTGCTGCCTGCTATGAATGCTGTAAATACTTCACAGACCTGCACTTTAACATACTTCTGTCTTTGTTCTACCACAGAGTGTTATGAGCTCTGCTGCCTGCTATGAATGCTGTAAATACTTCACAGACCTGCACTTTAACATACTTCTGTCTTTGTTCTACCACAGAGTGTTATGAGCTCTGCTGCCTGCTATGAATGCTGTAAATACTTCACAGACCTGCACTTTAACATACTTCTGTCTTTGTTCTACCACAGAGTGTTATGAGCTCTGCTGCCTGCTATGAATGCTGTAAATACTTCACAGACCTGCACTTTAACATACTTCTGTCTTTGTTCTACCACAGAGTGTTGTGAGCTCTGTGCTACCTGCAGATGCCCCGAGGCTCCTGCCCAGCATGTTCTGCCTCCACTGCTCTCTCCTGGCTGTGGTCAAAGACCAGGCCGCCCAGATCCTGCAGCTCATTGCCCTGGACATCCTGTCAAGGTTCAAGGTTGCTGTGGCGGAGAGCAAGCGCAGGCGGAGTGATGCTACAGTCAACGGTGTCAGAGTCAAGGTCGGCAACCGCATTAAGGAGAACAGAGAGCTGCAAGAGACGCTGGTCTATGTGTCTGACTGCATTGCGTGCGTCGAGGAAGCCGGTGTCAGAATAGTTCTCACCCAACAGCTGGGAGAGATAGCTCCGTGAGAGAAATATTTGTGTTGTCAGTGTTGGTGTCTAGATCGGCAGCGGGGTCAAGCAGAACAGAGAGCTGCAAGAGACACAGACACCAGTGTCAGAATGGTTCTCACGAGATAGCCCCTTAAAAGAAACACCTGTGTAGCTGCCAGAAATAGCATGGAATCGTCAGATCTCATTTTGTAGGCCTACATTTAAACTTTGCTTACTGCATCATCTTCCTAGACCTGATCCGATCAACCAAGGCACCGCCCACTGATACCCTCCATGTATAGTAATCACCTCTATGCCTTATACAAAATTTATTTACAGAGCTACTATAAATGCAATACTCATCAAGCAGTAAAAGAAGAATTTTTTAATGCTATGCTGGTCTCGAAGTAATGTTTATCGTTTGTGCCATCCTAGTTTCAAAATAAGCCTGAAACTGGCACTCTACTTCTCTCAGAGCTTGGTTCGTGATACTTCTGAAACTGTATCTAATGATGGATATGAGGATGATAACAATGAAAGTTACTTTGAAAATCCTTCAAGTTCAATCCTAGAATTAGATGCAATGGACTCTGATAGTGACAGTAGTGGGTCTGAAGGGGGTAAATCTAGTCGTAGATAGTTAGTTAATTCTAGTTCTAGACTTTCAACAGAAGTTGGTGGTTTTGTTTGCACATCTGACTTGACTGACAAGTGACATTGAGGTAGAGACTTTCCCAGGGCAGATGGTGCATACACATGATGTGAGACCAATAGATTTTTTTAATTTGTTCATTCCTCATGAATTGTATGAGACTTGAGAGATGAGCAAAGGTAAATCTTGTTGAGTTTCAGTACCTGAAATTTTCTCTCCATTTTTCTTCAAAAATAAACAAGATTTTTTTATTTTAATGAGAATTTTGATCTCAGTGAATGTGATGTTTCAAAAATAAGTTTCTCTAAATATATAGTTGTGCCCCTTGTCGAAGCAAATCTGGTTAGACCTTGTGTATAAAGGCAGTAAAGAAAGGTCCAAGGAAATACATTTTTTTCAGTTCCCGAGTCTGGAAATTTTTTTTTTACATATTACAAATTGACTTAACATTAAAAAACTCAAGAAGTCCATACAAAACACAAACTAAAATATGCAAATACATGGACACTAAGGAAAGTAAAACCTCCAACTTTTCTGCCCTTAGCACATCTGCTTAGCAGGCTGATCGGCCCCTTATAACTTTGGTAATCAGAGGCTGGCGGTTGCAATGTGTACTATGCTTGGAATTCCACAAATCGTCCTGATGTAAAATGTCCAGTGGTTGAGATCTTGCTGTCCTTGCATTCTCAATCACGCAGACGTCCCTGTTTGTTCAATGAAGTCTTGTGTGACTGTGATTAGAATGTTGTTCCCCCCTCCCCCCCCCCCCCACCTCCACAGCTTTTGGGTTACTGTTGTTGTTTTTGTCCTATTTGAGCTCTTACTTTAAGCCACACTTTTATGCCTATTTCTTTGCAATAATAATTCATATTAATTTTTATTCTCATGTAGCAAAATGGCTATATGGAAACAGTTATTCCACTTTGTTGGAAGACATCAAACATGTTCAACAAGCAGAAACCTCATGGTGCCATTATTTTGCAGTAGATGTAAACTTTTTTTTGTGTTCTCTTTTATAAGGACTAGAACAAGGCGTACTTATTAGCATAGCTCACTCCTCTTGCTAGGTAAGCTAACGCGACAGTAAATTAAGGAGTTTGTCTTCGATATACTTATCAGTAAATTCACATTACATATAGACAGGGCGATCTATCACTCTGAGCAGTATTTATTAGCTGGTATCTGACTCAACTACTAATGATGAGAGGACAGACAGAGAAAAAATGATATTCTCAATACCATTCATGTTGATGATCTAAATGATATCTAGGTAACTCTACCTATACTAAGTGACAATATTTAACGTTGTTGCCAAGCTACGTTATGAAACAACCTGCTCTTTATTTCATTTTTAAGTAAATATAAATGGTTTGGTTCGAGTTATTACAGTCCAAATGGAAACACAAATTTAGCACTTGATGCTTGAAGTCCTCAAAATTTTAAAAAGTCAAAATTAATGGCTGTTGTTGATAAAGATCCCCCTCCCCCCCAATTTTTAGTTTAGGTTGATCTAAAAATGTTGAGCAATTGCCAAATGGCTTTAAGTTATTTTTGTTCCTGTTATTTTTGCTGACTTGTTGAAAATAAATACAGACCTGTAAAGGTGATGCAGAATCTAAATTTTTTTTTTTAATTTGGTTCATAGACTTTGTTCAATTTGTTATGTACCAGGGTAGTGTATTGGATATATTATAAGGTTTTCATATTGAGCTTTATGATCTTTGAAAAAAAGCAAAACCATTGGAGAATAGTATTAGTAATTTTTACTTTAAACTGTGTTTAGAGAGGCAGACTGAAAAACACAATGGCTAATAAATTTTTCAACAAAACAAAATAAATATTGTAAAATACATTTGGCTTATTCAAATTCAATTTCCTGATATAACTTTAGTTGCATGTCTATTCCATAAGTCTAGTGTTTTTTTCTTAAGCTTATGGTTGTTAAGTTAAAAAGCTTTTATGGAGTCTTATTTTTTTAAATAACCTTTGCATCTGAATGATCCCTCTCTTTATACATTGGAAATAAAAAAAATTTGTTCCACAGCTGTAAAAAAAACACACGTTAATACAGAGTGCTGTGGGCTGTAAGCTGATTACAACCTCTACCCTGAATTGGTGAATGAGTTCTTACTGCATGTGGACATTTCTCTAAATATGAACTACTAGCATAACCCAAATATAATTGAAAGTCGGAAGACAAATAATTTTATTTGGCCCTGTTTTCCCTTAAAAAAAAACACCATAGGAATAAAGCAAGTAGCAACAGATTTATCGCAATGATAAAAAACCCCACAAACTTTAACCTAGATGTTTCTCACAAAAGTAATAGACCTACAATGTTAGTAAAAGTTTAATAGGGACAAATTATGTATTTTGAATCTTGATAACTTACAGTTACACAGAAAGCAATACATGAATAGCAATAAATTAATAAAAAAAAAATACAGTAAAACATGCCTACAGCAGGATTTTCCGACCCAGAAGAAAAGTCCCGCTGTAGGCAAGCTCCCGCAATAGGGAAGCAAAGGGAAGTTAGCGAAAAATTATCAACAAAATTACCTCCCTTGGCACTCTTTTAATATTACTATTAGTATAATTAGTTCAATTTTTTTTTTGCGTTTTTGTTTTTTGTTGATTTTTTAAATTTATTTATTTGTTTCTTGTTTTTTTTTTTAATACACTTTTCACTTTTGATAAAAGTGGTCTGGTTTGAATTGTCCTTTGTTGATAGCTGACAGGATCGGTTCTTTGTCTCTCAAGAAGGTGTACAAGGTAGCAGATGAAATTTCATAGTCTCTGCAAATTTGGGCTTTCGTTTTTTTTCTTCCTATCAACATCGTTGATTATTTCAGTCTTCTTTTCAATAGAAAAACATTTCCTTTAGTTAGAAAGCCATATTCTTCAACAGTAGAGAGTAAAAAAAATTTGCATTCTATATTGTAAAGCTAGTAAAAGAAAAAATTAAGAATTAAAGAAGTAAAATACGCCTTCTGTATTGTATATTATATAGAACTAGACTATAGCTAGTGGAAATTAGGAGTGAATCATGAAAGAGTGTTTCGAGATCAAGGATCGTAACGAAACGAACGATATCTACACAGGGCCCGCAGTCGCACCTAGCCCATGTCCCTACACACATACCCTAACGCATCTTACCAACCCATTCTCCCCACACCGATCGATTACGACCATTTCTTTGTTTGCGTTGTTCAACTTGTGTAACAAACTAGCACCGACAATCATTCCTCGCTTTCAATTTGGCTGGGCTTAGTACCTATGGTCATGTAGATCTAGAATGTGCCTCTCCATGCACAGTCTTGACTGGAAAGATAACATTACGCATCACAATGCGCAGACATCGGAACTGATAAAAGCCTATCCCACAACCCCTCTCTTCCCTTCCCCACCAATAGTCCCGAACTTTAGAAATGCAAACCATGAAAAAAAAAACCCAACCCACGCGGCTATGGTTAGGCTAGGGCGTGGAAAAACAAAACAATGCCGTTCTTTACTCTATATCTACAGATCACTAAAGTCCCGCTGTAAAAAAAATGTTCGACCCTGTCCCTGCCCCGTTATATCAGCGCACATGTTATAGAGCTTATATAGAAAAAAAAGCTCGCTCAAGTCCCGCTGTATCAATGTTCGACCCTGTCCCTGCCCCGTTATATCAAAGCACAGGTTATAGAGCTTATATAGAAAAAAAAGCTCGCTCAAGTCCCGCTGTATCCATGTTCGGCCCTGTCCCTGCCCCGTTATATCAAAGCACAGGTTATAGAGCTTATATAGAAGAAAAAAAACGGGGCTACATCCAAGGTCCCGCTATAGGGATGGTCCCGCTGCAGCGGGTGCCGCTATAGTTGAGCACTACTGTACCTGGTTGAACCACAGGCTCTCTTCTGTGATACTAATCACATTAGTAACATTGCAAATCGAAAGGAAGAAAAAGCCACACATTTCATATATTCATTGTGATTTAATCAATAATATCACATCAATTGTAAAATTGTATCAATATTTAAAAAAAATTTCAAGGATGGGGCACAAATACGCTAATAAGTCCTGGTTTTACTCTCAGCTTTTGTAGTCGTCATAGTCGTAGGTGCGGAAAGGTAACTGCTTCTCAAGGCGACCTGATGAGAAGTGGAGAGGGGAAAAAGCAGGATTTTTTTAAGGTATTCAAGATTAAAAATAAATAATATTTGAAAAACTTGCATTCCTGACTACATTCAAATTTAGCAACATGTAAAATATTCACTGGTGTAATAAAAATTGAGCACTTGCGGACAAAGGAATGACTTGGGTGCCTGATGTATCTCATTTGATAGACAGTAGATCAAACATCAAAGCATGGCTAGGCATGAAAATTGAAATTACATGTATGTTTTGAGGTCTTAAAATACCCACTCATTTAAAAAGAGCAGTCTTTAAACTCTCCACTAAAAAAAAAAAAAATTTAAAACCACAGAATAACACTATCACAGAAACAGTAAAAAATGATTAGTCATACACCACTTAGGATCTCAAAGTCAAATCCCTGAAACAATATTATGTTTTGCCCTTGATAATCTCTCTCTCTTTCATCTGCCTTCATGGTACTTCAAAACCTTGATAAACCACAACTAAAGAAAACATTAAAAGCCACCAGTGCCACGCCTGTTCATAGTCATCAATAGTTAAAGCCAGAGTATATGAAATTTCCGTGACAAAAAAAACAATATACTCAGTGGCTTCAATTTTTTCCCCAAAATTTGTAACTTAGTTATATTAATATGAACCTGTAAACAAAAACCAAGCGTCAAAGCGTACCTTCGTTCTGAGCCCTCATCACCTCCAGCACGAGCTTCGTATGCTGCTTCTGACACAGGCCTGTCTTCTGAGACTCGAGGATCTCGCCCGAGAACGGAGAAATGAACTGCTCCAACAGCTTGGTGTTCTGGTCAGTGGATACAAAATGTACAGGGGGTTTCCGCTTCAACTTCTTGAGACAGCCTAAAAGTTTTTTTATCCCAAGTTTATAATAAAGACTGTAAAAGGGCATTAGTGCCTGGGAAAATTTTTCATAAATATAAAGCCATAGTTCAATTTAACTTTTAAGCGGGGTTTATCCTAAGTGGATTCGACTGTTATAAAATGTTTGAGAAATATTTTGTCAGATGACTAAAAATATAGGATAATAATGTAGTAATACTTGAAATCTTTTTTGTGTAATGCAAGTGCATCCAAATCCTAAAAAAAGGCTTGAAAAGGAATGACTGTTTAGTTGCAAATTTTGTCCCCTGTTCTTGAACAAAGCCCACTTGACCAAATTATAGTCATTTGGAAATAAAACTTTGAATCTGAATAATCGGGGGGCACTGTGGCCCTGGGGTAGAACATCGGCGTCCGATGCAAAAGGTCTGTGGTTCGAATCCTGGCGATTTCGCTCCCTACTGGTTGGGTCAGTGCCAGTTAAATGCGACCAGCTGAGATGGTATCACTGCCCTGTCTTGTGTGTGGCAGCACAACAAATTATCAAATGTCAGTCTTGGGGTCCGTCCACAATATACCCTATAAAGTGTTGATGTTCGACGTGGAATCAACTCAACTGCACCTGAATAATCAATCCCTTAAACAAACAAAAAAAGCCTCTTTCAATCAATCAAAGGTAAAAAATGTTATAAACAACTAATGGATGTTAAAAACTATTTTGCTATTAACACTAAATGAATAAAAAGCCTGTAAAAAAATTGTGAGAGAGAGAAATTAAATTTAATTTCTTCTGCTAGATTCTTTAGAGAATCGCGCAGTAACAGGCCCCAAGACTAACTTTTGATAATTTGTACACACTTCTGCACGGAAACATGACTTCTGTTTCAAAGTACATGTATCACATTTAATACACACGAACCAAACCTTTATGAAAAAGAAAAAAAGCCTGTTTAGAAGCATCCTTTGCTACTCATGTACGGTATTGAACTGCATTCAAGCATGAGAAATACTCCAAATAGACCTTAACTAAACTGAAAAGGAGAACTGAATGTTTTTCCCCTACCTTGGCGTCCAAGACTAGGTATTCATCGCGGCATACAGGGCAGGGACTTGCTGTCGTTAACTCTCCTTTTCTCTGAAACAACGAGGGAAATATAGTCGTATTGTAAAGTATCAATCTTCAACCGTATCAAATGTTCCCCAAATTTATTTTAAGAGTCATTTGGAATTAAATGATAAAAATTTAAGTATCATTGCCAAGAGAGTGGTTACAAACAAAAGAAGAAAAAGAGACAAATGAGAGTAAAGTTGTTACAGTAGTAAAAAGTCACACGGATGTTCCATAATTGAGTGGCTTTATGCACTCATCTGGTACCTCCAGTCTTAGAATAGATATTTTAGTATGGTAGGGAGAGAGAGAGACGGAGAGCTGTCCCCGCAGTTTTTCTTGGCTACAAGGGGCAAATTTGCGCCTATTTTGGACTTGGTCGCACAAAATTTTTTGTTTTTAAATTGCAATTATCCGGGATTTTGTAAAAATTGTCAAAAATTCAAAACCTGAACAAAGCAAGATTTTCATCAGGAGTTCAACTTCACAACCAACAATGAACCCACAAAATAATTTCAAATGAGGCTACTAACGTATACATGTTAAATAAATGTTTGATACACATTTATATCTTTCTCCCAACTCTCGTTCGCTCTGTGCACATCTTCTTCTTTTTCATGTCTCTCTCTAACTTATTTTGCTGTCTCTATTGCTCTTGGGCTTCATCTTCTTCTGTATCTATTTAAAGCCCCTTGGTATTTTCTTCTCTCTCTCTCAGCTTTCTTTTCATTTTTCTCTGTATCTTCTCCCTCTCTCTTGATATTTACTCAGATTTTTCCTCTCTCTCTCGACTCTTGATCAGCTTTCTTATCTTTTTCTTGTCTGTCTAGCTCAGTAGCTGTCTCTCTCTCACTGTCTCAGTTTTAGACAGCTTTCTTTTTTTTTGAAATTCTCTTTATTGTAACCCCCGATGGTTTGACAGGAGATATTTAAATTGAATGGTTTCAGAAAAAATCAAAATTCTATGATTGGCAAAGTTTCAATACATAATTTCCGTACATATATTCCAACTACTTCAGTACTACTACTAGGCAAAATCAATTTTTGAGAGACACTGTAATATCCAGTAAAAACTTCCTTTGTTAGTAGGAGTGTATGGATTTGTAAACAAACAAAAGAGGCTGCTGGGTTCACAAAGTCACCGTCGATATAGAAAAGTGTTAAATCATCACGTTTTCTTATGTGCTTCTATGGCACTTTGTGTCAATGGAAAAACTAAGGGGACAGAGAGATAGATAGATAGATACAAATATATAGAGAGAAACAGAGAGAGAATAATAGTATGTCATAAGAAGTGAAAGTTATTTATATATAAATATTTCCTCACCACACATGACTTCCTTGTTTTAGGGGGGATTTGACCTTTGAAATTCCTCCGGTAATGAAACCACACTGGCTTGTCTCCATAACCGTCTTGGAAAGCTGATTTGAACAAAAAAATGAATGCATCAATGGATACATTTGTTAATCTCTAAGATCAAGCAATGAATATATCTTTTCGGTGAATGAAAAAGGGCTTTTTTGAATCAGCCTTGAGTCTTTGATAAAACCTTGTCAGCATCTTTTTCTTTTATAGAAAATTGAACTTTTAACAGAACAATTAAGAATTGGCTTATAAAAGATAAAATATGACTTCAAAAAAATTAACGGCAGTCAGTTTAATACAAACTTTTTTTATATTTATAATAAATCTAAGCAGATTCAGCTGCATATTGTTATAAATAAAAAGAACTTATGGAAAAACGAGAGGTTTTTTTCTCTCTATAAATCTATTCGCGCCATACAATTTATTTTGGAAATAGCGAGAACCTAAATCAGACAAACTTGCTTATAACAAAAAGTTTGAGGAAAGATCTGCTTTAAGCCCATTCCCAACATTAAAAAAAAAAAAATTGAGAAAGGTCCCAAAAATCCCATTCTGACACTGCACACATATGTCCCAGTTCAGTCACTCTCTCCAAGCCTTCCCTCTGCAGTCGCTGACGGTGACACTGATAACCCCACCTTCCTGTACAGGGAGATAACCCTTGTTCTATTATAAAAGTAAACAAAGCTGCAGAGTACAATGCTAGACGGTGGACCAGCCACGCCCATCCCTGGTTGTACTACATAAAACACTTGAAAAGTGGTAAAGTGACGAGGGCACAATTTAAACCTTTTTCAATAAACTTTTATTCCTTTTATTTTGGGAATAATGGGAACTCTTGCTATAAAGAGAGATAATAAGAAAAACAATAAATCTCTTTATTACCGAGTATTAAGTAGTACTGTATTCCAGTCTACACACACACAAAATAACAACAGCAAAAACCAACCCCTTACACCCACCAACTTTGAACTTGGTTGCAAGCGGCAATTGTAGTATTAGTACATCATGACACACTGTAGTGTTTTTAATAGCACATTAGCAGTCAAATAAAATTATAAATGAACAAAAAAGGCATTGTAATTTTTATAAAAATTCACCTTGGCTATCCAAGTATCTGATACTTGTTGGAACATCCACAGCTAGTCTTTTGGTGGAAGGCGCTCCTATCTCTTCATCCTCAGCTTCTGCAGCAGCATCGTCTTGTTGGAGTCTCCTTGTGAGCGTCAGGTTTCTGCACCATGTCAGCTGAAACAGGGAACACTTTTTTACTGCCAAAACCAGAAATATAATACATGTAGAAGTAGATCAAACCCTAGATCTAAGCCTATGTACACTCTCATTAGCTGATAAAGTCTAGATATCTATAGAGCTCTCTCCTAGTTTAACTTCTGTCAGGTTTTAACCACTTGAGAGCTCAAGTATTTTTTTCTAGAGTAGAAATGATGTATATAGCATTATGAATTTGAACTTCCAATGAATTAATTTTTGAAAGTGGCAGTTGAAGATGATTTGAAACAGTGAATGAAAATGGACAGCCATTCAGTATTCACAGTAATTTGTATTATTCAATTATTGCCTCTGAAATAGGGGTCAAATTCCACCCTTACGCACTCAAATGGTTAAGAAAAGCCTTTTGCGTCAAGGCACTCCATAAATACCAGAGGCTTAGTTGGTCACATTATTATACGGACAACAACAAAACCAGCGAGGAAAAAGCATGGCTGCCAGAGTGGGGCTCGAACCACTGAATTCATGCATCTGTAACCAATGCTCTACCCCAGAGCCACCGCACCATGAAAAGGGTAATTAGAATACTCCAGTCCACATCTCCATTGAAGAAATGACAGAAAGAACTACAAAAGTAACACATATGCACTTTAAGAACTTTAAATAATGATACAGAGAACTTTGCATTTGACGACAACAGACTCAGTGAAACTTTGTCTGATTTCTTTGATTTCCCAAAGCACCAGATCTATCTATAGATAATAACACACACAGACTAGTGTTTTTAATTCAATCAAAGTCAAACTTCTAAGTAACTTATATAAGATTTAGGTTATCTAATGGAATTACCTAGACTAGGTCTAACTGTGGACGGTGATATACAAGAGTGAAGCTAAAAGAAGTTTGAAAGTGTCTGGAGAATGTCAGGACTTAGTCTTAGCATGGAGGCAGCTGAGTATTTTTTTTCTAGACTGCTAAAGATTTAAGATTTTGTACTCACAACCCCTCTCCCTTGGAGCAGTGAAGCAACCACACTATAGGAAAGGATGATAAATACTTCTAAGGGGTGCGATGGTCCTAGAACATCGGCTTCTGACGCAAAAGATCCGGATTCGACTTCGAGGCAGGGCGATTGCGCTCCCTATTGGTTGGGTAGGTGTCAGTTTTTAAAACGTGACCGGCTGAACATAAAATTGTCAGACGTCAGTTTTGGGGCCCGTCACAATATAGCCTATATAGTGCTAACGTTGGACGTAAAACCAACTCAACAACAAGTGATACTTCTCCAGACCCAATACTCTCTCTATATATCTAGATCTAGATCTAGATCATAGATCTTGGTCTCTCTAATAGTTATAATTAAACTAGTAGTATAGACTCTAAATCTACTTTACAGATTGAAACTGGAGCCTAGATATAGATCTGATGGTATTTGATTCCATATTCTTATTTTAAAGAATTATTCATGATCAATCACCTGATTTCTGTAACTGATCTGCTGCAAAAAGGTTGAAGCGATTGGCGACTGAAATATAGACCTCAAGGAGGCTGCCATCTTGAATATTAAGAAAGAATTGTGCATAATGAATTAGATCGTGAAAAAAAAATTGCAAGCAGGGAGTAAACTTCGGACACAGTAAATGAATGATGCCTCTGAAATAAGACTGTAGAATCCAAGAGTACACCCCCTCTCCCTCTCTATCTCTCTCTCTCTCTCTCTCTCTCTCTCCCCCTCTCTCTCTCCCTCTCTCTCTTTCTCTATCGTTCTCCCTATCTCACTATTCTAATCGGCCTTATATCATAATTTTATATCACATGTGATGTTTGAGGCCTTTACCCGACCGTATATAATACATTCTAAAACATCGCTCACCTATTTGACTTTCTTTTCTACCGTGAAAATCTTTCCTTCCTTAAACGAATTTCTTTTCTGTACGCAGTCTTGTTTTCTGGTGTGACCAAAAAAAATTGGTCTCTACTTGTTCTGATAGAGTTAATTTTCTGTCAAATTCAGATTTATATGTCTGAGAAATTTTCATCATTTCATAAATCACGGTACATTCTTCTGTCCATCCACATCTACCTCACCTGATACCTGAAGGAATATTGACATGACATCTAGAGCTTTTCAGCTTTTCATTTTTTAAATTACCCTTGGAACAAACAAAGAAACAAAAGCGCCGCCCCCCCCCCCCTAAAAAACAACAACAACAACCAACCAACCAACAGACGAGCAGCAACAACAACAACAGCAACAACATCAGCAACAGCTAACGGACTAACTAACAAAAAGCAAAACACACAACATAGCTAACAACAACAACAACAACAAAAACATCACCCCCCCCCCTCCGAAAAAAACATATCACAACACCCAAACAAACAAGCAAAATGCAAACAGCACCCCCTCCCCTGATAAAAAAGACAA
>RQTK01001177.1:30485-52412 GCA_003991915.1 Elysia chlorotica | reverse complement strand
GAGANANANATAAATAGAGAGAGAGTGAGAGAGAGAGAGAGAGAGAGAGAGAGGCAGAGATAGAAAGAGGAATACATGAGATTAACTTAGCATTAATCAAGCAGAGATAATGTATTCATTATTTTTTTTTGCGAATTTTTATTAAAAAAAAACGTGTGATTTTAGTGACCTGACCACTTGTTTTCGATTAATTGATCCGTGTCTTCTTAGAGACTGTGTACTGCAGCTTGGAGATAATTATTTATTTCATAAAAAAAGCAGTTATTTCCAAATCTGCTGTGCAAAGGAGTGCAACCCACATACACTAGAGACTGCCATTGTGATTGGTAGATTTGTAGATATAAGACAGGGACTTAAATTCAACGCGTGACATCCAGTTAGCCATTTTTATTACGCAGTGATTATCCGCATCCCGGGATGAGAATAACACAGTTCCGTTATTCGCATCCCCCCCCCTTACCAAATCACACAGACTATTGTGGGTTTCACGGGATATGACGAGACGAGGCCTAGTGGATCTAGCTCTTTAAAAAAATTCTCGGTTGGTATGCTATCTGGAAACTATAATGTATTAATACAAGCATTTTGCCAACTGAATTGGTAGGGGGTGGGGGTTTTTTTTTTCCTTACTCTTCTCCCGTAGTGTCTACCTGGTTTTTGGTCTTTTTAACAGTACAAATTACAATGTATTTAATGTTTTCTAAAGGTGCTTGTATGGTAGCATGCATTTGATTAGCTTAAGAACTGTTTATTTATCTAAAATATATGATACAGCATTAACCATGCTGTACACAGTTAAGAGACTTTTTACCCTGCACATGGTACCTTAAAGACTTATTTTTATGTTAACTACGTCATGCAAAGTTCGTGGTTCGAGCCCTACTGGTTGGGTCAGTGTCAGTTTAATGTGACTGGCTGGGACAGGAATGGTGGTATCCCTGCTCTATCTCGCGTGGTAGCACATAAAATTGTCAGACGTCAGTCTTGGGGTCAGTCCACAATATAGCGGGAGACATGTAATGAAGTACCTGTGTCCTGTCTATTGTTTATCACGTTTTCTTTTTTCTGTTTATTCTGAAAGTTTTAATGTGTTTTGTGTTTGATTAAGTTCTGAAATAAAGAAAAAAGTTTATTGTGCAAGTGAATCTCCTTATAACTAAAGTATTTGTTTTAATTGATGTTTTAACTTTAAAGCTCCACAAAAGATTTATCCCCCCCCCTCTCTCTCTGTCTCTATCTCTCTCCCTTACCTATCATATCTTTCTTCCCCTCTCTATCTCTATCTCTCTGTCTCTTAGATCTAGGTCTAATTATCGAACTTCTCCCATCCTATCTTTCTACTTCTGCATCCTCTCTCTCTCTCTCTCTCTCTCTCTCTCTCTCTCTCTCTCTCTCTCAGATCTAGATCTAATAATCAAACTTCTCGTATCTTATCTTTTTATTTGTTCTCTCTCTCTCTCTCTCTCTCTCTCTCTCTCTCTCTCTCTCTCTCTCTCTCTCTCTCAGATCTAGATCTAATAATCAAACTTCTCGTATCTTATCTTTTTATTTGTTCTCTCTCTCTATCTCTCTGTCTTTCTCTCTCTCTCTCTTTCTCATATCTAGATCTAATAACCAAACTTCTCCTATCTTATCTTTTTATTGTTCTCTCTCTCTCTCTCTCTCTCTCTCTCTCTCTCTCTCTCTCTCTCCACCTTTTTGCAAACCAAACATGGACATAGATCTACGCTCTTTGGCTGTAAAGTGTTATTTTCGTTCAAATCCATTATGAGCTCAGAATAAAATCGAGGAGAATAACTGCAGCCTTACACAAAAGGGGGGATGCGAATAACGAAGTTGCGTTATTCTCATCCCGGGGATGAGAATAATACTTTTTGAATATCCGCATCCCGGGGATGAGAATAAAGGCAGCCTTTTTATTATTGGGTTACTCTTCAACATGATTGTAAGAACAGCAAATAATAACCAAGGGAAGTAATTCATAGAATAAGTTGCCCATAAGCCGAGATGAGTTATTGTTAAGTTATTACAGACATTACCTCCCCTTAGTTAGTCGATTTATTCGTATGGACTTAGTAAGCTTATTAAGAGTAACCTTATTACATCCGTCCTTGTTTCTCACTGCTCCTGAATTACACGAACTTGAATGAAACCTACGTTGATTGTTACGACGACGAGTCGAGGTTATAGCACCAATGTATTTACTTTCCCTGTCCTGTTTCAATTTTCAAATAACTATTTGGTTCATTGTCAGAACAGCGTCATAAACTCTGCAGTTATCTGTGTTATCTCACCATTGTCTATATTTCATCACAAAGTAAATAATGATTATGTTAATCACGATAGAAAAGATTAAACTGTTGAAAATATATCTGGGTATAAGTAACTTTGGTAAGGGGCACGGTAGCGCTTCGCCATGTAGGATCTCACAGAGGAACTTAGGAGACATTAAACCCAAAGAACACTTCCTGACTTAGGTTTGGGCATCGGCTTCCGACGCCGAAGATCCGTGGTTCGAATCCCACTCTGGCAGCCTATTGGTTGTGTCAGTGATAATTAAGTGCGCCTTCCTATCGGAAGGTTGTAACTTCGATCCCCTCACTGGTTGCGGCGGTTTTGTTTTGTTTTCTTACCGAGTTGATCATTGTAACAGTGATGGAGTCAGTGTGTGGAGTCCAGTATATTACATTCATTCATTTTTACAGTCGAAGCCCGCGAGAAATCGCCATAGAGGCCGTACAATTTATTGCACCTATTTTGGAAACTTTTGACCTCCCTCCAGCAATTTAATTCCTGTGCACATAATTTCTTTATCTCTTAACACTATACATATAACAGCTATTCAATCCCCTACACTTTAGGATGTAAGATTATATTAATTTAAACGGCCCCTTGACGTGTACTGACATTGAGAAGCCAATAATAATTAGAAATCGCTGCTGCCGATCGGTTTTGCTCTTTCTCCATCTTATTTTCATTGGACATGCAGAGGTTAGCTAAAGTGTTGAAATGACAAACTCAAAGCCGATCGATTTTTTTTGTTTCAATTTTATTTCGCCTTTTCTCCATCCAGCAGCGAAGAAAAGAAAAACAGCTAGGCTCACCGCCGATCTGGCGATTTGTAGTGCTACATGTAACAATGTTATACACAATACAAATACACACAAACACACGTATCTTTCTCAAGGTTGCTATCTTTGACAAATCTCCACGTTTCCAGGGTGTTGTCTCATTGTTTGTTTGTGTGTGTGTGTGCGTTTCTTTTTTTGCTCTCAATTGCAAAGCAAAAGCAATATAAATGTCCACACTTTAGTTGGTAGCGTTCATTTATCGGATCGTAGGTGTGTAGTTAAGCCAATGTGGTTGCCATCAGTTTTTTTCCTCTACCAGTTTTAACAATAGGATCAGATAGCTGTCCATGAAAACCAATGATAATACTTTGTATGACATCATTTTTTATCTTCTTTTTGTTTCTCAAACTTGGAACTAAGTGAAACGATCTCGTGAGATAAGACAACTATTCTTCGCTATAAGTACCATCACCTGTACACAGAACAAAACATAAGCACATACATTTTTCTTCTGGTAGTACACGAAAGACAATTTTGTATCATTAACGAAGAATCGCTTTTATATCCCCCCATTAAAAACATGAACATCGCAAACAAAACAAACGCAATACCGGTACGCAGTACGTATAACAAAAACAGCAGCAACATTTACAACAACAGCAGCAACAACAACAACAAAGTAAAACACCCAAAAACAACAGTAACATTAAGAACAAAACATCAACGATGATATAAATATAAACACAATAATCGTAAAATTCTGTGTCAACGTTATAGTCAAGCTAGCTAACAAAAAAAAACAAAAAAAAACGACACCAACAATTAAACAAAAAACAAGATTAATAAAATAAACAACAAAGAAAGACCAACAACCGAACTTAATCAAAATGAACTAGAAAAGACGTTTGAAGTTCTACCTTATCGATTCTCCTCACTGGTCTGAGCGGTTTTGTTTTGTTTTCTTACCGAGTTGGTCGTTGTAACAGTGATAGAGTCAATGTATGGAGTCAAATGTAGTACATTCATTAATTTTTACAGTCGGAGACCATGGGAAATCGCCATATGGGTCGTTCAATTTATTACACATAATTTTATTTGGAACCTTTTGACGTTCTCCTCCCGCAACTTAATTACAGTGCACATAATTTCCTTACCTCTAAACACTATACACATAACAGCTATTCAACCCCCTACACTTTAGGATGTAAGATTATATTAATTTAAACGGTCCCTTGACGTGTACTAACATTGAGAAGCCAATAATAATTATAAATCGCCGCTGCTCCATCTTATTTTCATTGAACATGCAGAGGTGAGCTAAAGTGTTGAAATGACAAACTCAAAGCCGATCGATTTTTTTGTTTCAATTTTATTTCGCCTTTTCTCCATCCAGCAGCGAAGCAAAGAAAAACAGCTAGGCTCACCGCCGATCTGGCGATTTGTAGTGCTACATGTAACAATGTTATACACAATACAAATACATTGCATCACACAAACACACGCCTCTTTCTCAAGTTTGCTAGCCTATCTTTGACAAATCTCCATGTTTCCAGGGTGTTGTCTCATTGTTTGTTTGTGTGTGTGTGGGTGTGTGTGTATGCTTGTGTTTCTTTTTTATTCAATCGAAAAGCAAAAGCAATATAAATCTGCACACTTTAGTTGGTAACATTCATTTATCTGATCGCGGGTGTGTAGTTAAGCCAATTTGGTTGCCATCGGTTTTACCAGTTGTAACAATAGGATCAGATAGCTGTCCATGAAAAAAAAATATAACAGAATTATTTGATCTTATTTTTGTTTCTCAAATTTGGAACCAAGTGAAACGATCTTGTAAGATATTACAGCTATTTTTCGCTATAAGTACGCATAACAAATCATAAGCACATACATTTTCCTCTGGTAGTACACGAAAGACACTTTTTTATTATTAATGAAAGAATCACTCTTTACATTCCTCCATTGAAAACAAGAACAACGCAAACAAAACAAACGCCATCACAATACGTATAACAAAAACTGCAGCAACAAAGTTAAACACCAAAAACAACAGCAACAACAACAACAAAACATCAACGATGATATAAATATAAACACAACATCATAAAATTTGTGTCAATGTTATGGTCAAGAAAGCAAACAAACAAACAAACAAACAAAAACCTACCAACAAACAAACAAAAACAAGATTAAAAAAATTAACAGCAAAGAAAAACCAACAACCGAACTAAATCAAAACGAACTAGAAAAGACGTTTTAAGTTTTCTACCTTATCCTTATAGAAGCATTGAGCATAACGTTTGGTACAAATAAATTATAACAGATATTAAAGCACAAGCAATCCAACCACAGTTCAATATCGCATTGGCTTAGCTCACTAGCCCATAGCATAAACACACGCACACACAGAAACACACACACCGATGAACAAGTTAAGACATTCTTTTTTCGTTTGGGCTAGTAACATAAAAACAGACCTATATTATTTTTAGCATACCCATATAATCCATTGTTTTATAAGCGTAGCCAAAAATACGTTGATGAACAAACAGTACCCACTATATTAAAAGAACGGATCAAATATACACTGACATTTGTACACATTCTCAATGCATCGTTTTAAAAGTACAATAATGCAAAACGCACTGACTAGCATACACTCATTATCCATTTTTTTATCGCGTAGATACAAAAACACACCAACTGACATACACTCACAATCTTTTGTTTCTCCAATAGCGTAGATTACAGAAAGACAAAATTAATGCTTAGCTTATATCTAATTTTTCATTAATGCATTGATGCAATTTGCAAAATTAGAACCCATACGCACTAGCTCGTACCAAGCTTAAACGGTAAGCTGCTAATGTCACTTTCACATGATATAGACCAACATAAATTCTCACTTGCTACAAGTTCACAGAATGCATGAATTAATAAAAAAGACTTAATAGCTTAACCTTCTGTTTTGCACAATATAAGAACACGTAGATCTATCATAAGAAAGTCATGTTTATAGGGTACTTTGAAGATTGGCTACAAAACGAGGGGATGGAGAGAAACAAAAACAAAGAGAGAGATATATAGAGCGAAAGAGAGACAAAGTTTTTGTAAGTACAACGTAGCGGCATCTTACATCTTGACATAAGCCTTCTTATTCGTATATTTAAGACGAGTCGTAAATTTACCGCAACGTTGTACTTACGACTAAAAAAGATCGTTCTTGGTTCAGGCACTAAAACCGGATTTCACAGGGATCAGCATTTCTTCAGAAATGATAATGCTAAGACATTTTTTTAAGTGGCACAGAAAGAATAGTAAGGCCTTGTTCCGATGTCTCTTAGAAAGAGGGAAGAAACTTTCACCAACAAGACGGCTCCCGGTTACCGATGTCTATACCACTGAACACCCATATCGTCCATCCTTCTTTAAGCCGTTTTTTGGTAGGGCCGACACCAAAGGCAAAAAACAACAACAAAAAACAACAACAGTAGAGCAATAATTATTGGCCCTAACATCTTGGGCGGACAGTCCTACTGCTGTAGAAGTCGATGCAACTGGTACACATGACGATATTCGATTCAGATGAAAACTCAAACCGTTTTGGTTTCTTGTTACAAGTACACGCCATGAGAATATACAGCTGCGGCTTGGTACACTATAATTAGTAGTAATTGTTGCATCGACAAAAAGCATGATCATTAATTCATTACAAATGTTTGGCTAGGTCTATAGTGCACCATGCATATTTAATGCAAAAAGCCTGCACACATGTAATAAGCTTTCTAAGCAGTCGCAACAGAGTATTGTAACAGAGAGCGCTTGCTGAACCCATTAACAACTTCAGGAAAAGTAAACAACACCCAATAATGGCTGAGCAAAAACTATCAAGAACGGGGTTAGACCAGCTTGATAGAACGACGAGAGATAGGAAACATAATAATATTATAAGAAACTGTTTGACGATAGAGATGGGCCAACTAAATGTAATTTCGAGTGAAAGAAGAAGCAAGAACGGAGAGTGAACAATGGGACAAATAACAGCAATAATTCTAGAATAAGCAACAATAAGCAGCAGAATAATTTAAATTGTTTGGAACTGGAAAACTTCTATGCGTGTGAACTCTCTATTAAGTTCTCTTGTAGATCGTCTTCATGGATATTCCTCCTATGGACGTCGTCTGAAAAGTAAAAAATATAAAAGTAGAATGTAGGTCACACTTTTACACTTGATGAGCATTGTTGATCGTCTAACCTTGAAGAATCAATTATTTGATATTATCGATTTGCTGCTACTTAGTATAAGTATTCAAATGCCCGATTTTCGTCGTTTGCTGCTATCGTATACCACAGAAACCATTTATTGCATACAAAGTCTTTGCAGAGATTTTTTTTTTCAAGGTAATCTTGACTGTTGTTTCAGCTTTTGAATTTTCTTAGATCAACAAATGCAACTCGTAACCCAAGTATCTTCAGTTATTTGCATATGCATCACATAGGCCTCCGATTAATTGTGACTTCCAAACGTAATTAATAAAAATAAACATAGCATAATCACAGGTTTGTCACAATTCAATGGTTTATTTTGTCTAAACATTCAATCTACACTTACTGTTTACGTGGTATCCCCCATCTAATCTCCATTTACTGCTAACATGGTATTCCCTAGGCAACCCACATTTACTGCTTACAACCCCTAGTCTAACCCCCCTCTTACTGCTAACATGATATCGCCTGTCTAATCAACATTTACTGCTAATGTAGTACCCCGATCCCCGCTTACTGCTAACATAGTATCCCAGTATAACCCCCACATAGTGATATTTTGGTATCCCCGATCCCCACTTACTGCTAACATGGTATCCCCGATCCCCACTTAATGCTAACATGGTATCCCCAATCTCCACTTACTGCTAACACAGTATCCCCGATCCCCACTTACTGCTAACATGGTATCCCCGATCCCCACTTACTGCTAACATGGTATCCCCGATCCCCACTTACTGCTAACATGGTGTCCCCGATACCCACTTACTGCTAGCATGGTATCCCCGGAGACCTCCCGTACAATGTCCATGACGAAGTTTCTGGGTCCGATACTCTCGTGTCGCTCCACCAGTGTGTCGCCGTCTTGCCGGATGATGCTCTGAAATCATCAACGTGTGGTCTTTCTTATTTGTTTATGGCAATACATTACACAAGGGAGGCATACTAACTTGGTCTATAACACACAGTATTCTCACGGATGGGATTGTAACTTGCTTGAGACACTAAAATATTCAAAGTTAATGGAGGTGTGTTATTACTTTTTTTTTTTTACTAAAGTAAGGGCAAATCCAAGTCTGTATTTGTTCCCCTCTGTGTATCTTAGGTATTTTTGTTATAAAGGTTTTTTATTGGCATAGTGTGTAAATCTTGCTATATGAACCAAAAAGAAGGACCTATTAAAGGACATCAAAGGAGTTTTGAATCTTGAATATATTCCTCTTGATAACACATTAAACTATTCTTAGCGTGGGTGTTATTTTTGTTAACACACTGAATTATTTTGAAGATGGTGAGAATTTTTTTTATCTTATCAATGCAGTATTTTTAGCATGATGTGCAGTATTTAGAATGATGGTTACTACTTTATCTAGAAAACATAGTACTCTAAGGACCCTAAACGAGTTTTATAAGAATGCCACCGTTTGTGATAAAATACAAACATATGTAGATATTTGCAGACTGTATAATGTTATTATTGGGTAAGGTTTTGTTTCCATCCATCGTAGGATTTCGTTTCCGCTCTATCACCACTCAAACATAATAACCACCACAATACTTATAAAGAAACAAAATATTACATAAAATTTACATTATACCATCAAGCCTCAAAGTATAATTTTGACGAGGAAATTGAAAATTGCATTGGTGGGCAATGAGATTATAATTGTTTTAAAATCCCATCATGCATTGCTACGTTACGAAAAAACTTCCGATGTTTTTGTGTTTACCTTGAGGGGAGAGCCATCGATATTGGTCGAGTCGTACGTCTCACCCATCTTGAAGGTGAAGGTCGTCGTGTGCGGCACGCCCACAATGCCCACCTGGATGGTCCACGTGTCAAGGTCACGCGTGTAGGACAGCTGTGATTGGCTGTTCTCGAAGAAGCCACGCTGGTCCCCCGACAGACCTGGAGTGAAAAGACAAAATCATACACGTTTTCTTGTTGGTTACAACTTGACGATACAGCCTTTGTGATCCAAAATAACGGATAACGTAACCAAGCCCTTTCAACACGGAGTTCTCAGAGCGCTCATTGGCTCCGTAAGTCTAGGATAGAGCTATGATTGGACGTCCGTGCAGATTCCCTTACCTATCGCTTTTGTTCCCCTACAGCCCACGTTATCGCAAAGCTTCCTATATTATGATCCAAAGCAAATGTCTGACAATTTTACGTGCTGCCACACACAGAGACAGAGCGGAGATACCTGGACGATTAGCTCAGCCGGTCGCATTATAGTATACACACACGGACCCAACCAGTTGGCGACGAAATCCAACAAATATTCTTGCCCAATCCCGCGATCGAACCGGAGACTTTCTGAAACGAATCTCAACACTCAAACTTCCTTCTACGTTGCCTTTTCATTATAGGCGCACCGAAAAAATTGAGAGTTACATTATTATCATATCTTCATAGAGAGTGATATCTTGTCTTTATACGTCCATTCTGTTCAGATATAGCAAGGTGAAGTGAGGAAAAGAATGAATGGCAAAGAGGCAAAAACAAAAAGTAAAATTTAATCATGCTATGTGCCCTAAGCTTATTCAGTAGGTTTATACTGAGACAGGATCACTATCTGAGATTTGGTTCTCTGGACTCCTGCTCGTCAGTAAAGTGCGCTAACTGAAGACACGGCTAGTGTCTCTTGTACTACAAAAAAAAAAACAACAACAAAAAAAACAACCATCGAGAACACGAACAATAGCAGCAATAACAGCAACAAAAAGAACAACAGCCACAAGTCCCCAAGCTAAATAGCTTCTTATATCGTGACCCAAAGCAAATGTCTCACAATTTTACGTGCTGCCGCTCACAGAGACAAAGTGGAGATACCTGGACCACTGTCTCAGACGGTCGCATTAAATACACACGGACCTAACCAGTTGTGGACGAAAGTCAACAAACATTTTTGCCCAATCGCGCGATCGAACCGGAGACTTTCTGAAACGAACCCCAACACTCATGCTTTCTTTAACGTTTCCTTTTTATTATAAGTGCACCGAGAAAATTAATGGTTACGTTATTATTAAATCTTCATAGAGATAGATAGGTTGTCTTTATAAGTCCGTTCCTCTCAGACACAAAAAAGCACAACAAGAACGAGTAACAATAACAACAACAGCAACAACAACAACAACAACAACAACAACAACAACAACAACAACAACAACAACAACAACAACAACAACAACAACAACAACAACAACAACAATAACAACAACAACAGCAGCAATAACAACAACAGCCACAAATCCAAAAGCTAAAGTGACATCCAATGAGACTATTTAAATACAACAAAAATCGGTCACATTCTTCTCTCTCATACAAACACACACACACACACTGAACTTAGAAATGACTTTTTTTTGCCCTATCTTACTATCTTTACGCATGGTCATGCTTAGTGTTAATTTAACCTTTTTTCTCAGTGTCTAACATAGCCCCTTTACGTACCGTTATTTATCTCTCTCTCTCTCTCTCTATCTCTTTCTCTCTCTCTCCCTCGCTTCTCTCTCTATCTCTCTCTCACTCTCTCTCTCTCTCTCTCTCTCTCTCTCTTCTCTCTCTCCCTCTCTCAATGTCAGCATCTAACATGTTTTCTTTCCCCCACCTCACCCTGCCCAACCACGTCCTTCTAGAACTATCATTGTTATCGACGGAGCATCTTCCTCATGTTTTACAAGCGGAACTCCCACCACCAGCCGAGCCCTGCACTTTCCGCCCCTGTATGCCCCGTGTCGGGTACCCAGCCCATGGTCAGGGCTCCAAATTAAGTGTCAAATGTCGGGATGCACTTTTATGGCCAAGTGGCGCAAGTGGTAGAGAAATGGTGTCCCACTCGGAACGGCTATGGTTCGAAACGCACGATTCGGTCAAAATTCATTTGTACTGTTTAGTCCCCTACCAGTTGGGTCGTTGTCAATAAAATGTGTCCGGTGGGAATATATAATGTTTGGGTTGGTATCAGTATAATTTGGCCTGCTGAGACAGAGTCAAGGTATACCGCCCGCACTGTCCATTAAATTGTGGTATCACGTAAAATTTTCAGACGTTTGTCTTGGGATCCGTCCACAAAACAGCCTATAAAATGAAACCGTTGGACGTTGAGAAGTCAAGTCAACTCAACTCCCACCAACCAACCAACCAACCAGAACCCTGCACATTCCGTCCCTGTACGACCCGTGTCTGAGCCTCCGGCTCTCTGCCCTAGCTCCAATGTCACGTGATCGTGAATGCACTTTATGGCCGCCAGCAGCTATAACCCTCACAGCCAAGCTGACTTCCCTCATCAACTCACTTACACCTCACTTGCATGCCTGCCTGGGTGAGCATGAACTTTTGTTTCACGCATGTCACAAGGTGCAGACATAGCATGGTCGCTTTCACCGCCCTTTTTTTTAATTGCTTGTCTGGGGCATGCCATATTTAATTACAAGAAAATAATGCGTTGCTGCGCGCGACAAAATGGAGAGGTTAGTCTCTGATCTTCCGACTCACCTGAACTTGCAGGTACCTAAAGCAAGTCTTACAATGAAGGAGGTGCCTGAGTTTACCTCAGTATGACCAGAGACCATAGATCGAGTGAGATGTTTCACAAAAAATGCTCACAGTGCTTTCAATACGTGGAACTAGCCTGCCGCGAGCTCATTCTTCATAGAAATAAAGGCGGTTGAACAATGTTAAGACTGAGTTTTTTTTTCTTTTTCTTTAAAAAACAACAACTAAAGTTTAAAGAAGAAAGCAACCGCCTTAATTATCTTGAGCCGTTTATGCAAATCCTGGCCGTGCAACCTCTCACTGTTTCACACTCTCTGGTATGAACGCTTGGGACTTGAGGCTAGAAGCTGCATGGTGAGTCCATTCACATTGCGCCCTTAGAAAAATCTAGTTTAGTATACTTTGCTTGGACCGTGTAATGTTCCCGTACCAATACACTACAGTATCTACAGCGTTGAGGACACGTCGCTACTCTCACTGTATCTGTTGATTCACGTCAGGCTTCCTTCGGGACAGAATCCCCCCCCCCAATACACATATACGCGTCCTTTGCACCCTGAACCAATAATAATCACGGTCGGTTGGATAATAAAGGAAGACGATCACTTAAACAATTATACTGATTAGATGTGCCAGAAATTATCCCCCTTCCTTATATTTAGCCCAATCTCTTCTTGCGGTGCATAATCCCATTTCTTGTCCTTGACAATTTTGTTTCCTCCAGAACAATGATCAAAATTAAACGAGAGTAAAAGACATAGTTAAGATTTAAATGAGAACGATCCTAGTTACCCTTGCTCTCGAGGCTTTCAAAATATTCAGCGTCCTTCTTTGATAGAGACAGATAGATAGATAGATAGATAGATAGATAGATAGATAGATAGATATATAGATAGATAGATAGATAGATTGATAGATAGATAGATAGATAGATAGATAGATAGATAGATAGATAGATAGATAGATAGATAGATAGATAGATAGATAGATAGATAGATAGATAGATAGATAGATAGATAGATAGATAGATAGATAGATAGATAGATAGAGAGAGAGAGAGAGAGAGAGAGAGAGAGAGAGAGAGAGAGAGAGAGAGAGAGAATGAGAGAGAGAGAATATTTTTGCACCCTCAATGAACCAAACAGACTGCCTCAATTAAGAGTGTCAAATGATCCAACGAAGAAAGATTGAAAAAAAAAAGCAAAACTGGGACATGCTTTAAAAGCCACAAAAAACCAACTAACCCAAGCCAGACTTTATCAACCGCTGATGAGGCAGACGGGAATAAACGGACAGGTAACTCTGGCTTCATTTAGAATCCGTCTGCTAGATCAAACAGCACTTCCGCTTAGTAGATGCCAGGGGTACCCAGTAAACCGATGCTAAGACCACCGACTAAGGGAAGTCTTAAATAGTAACATTTTTTTAAAAGGAGGATGGGTGGGGGGAGCTGGCGTAAACTGTAGAGCGTTGGTCTAATATAAGAGAGGTACCGTTTCGAACCCACAATCGGGCAAATTCATAAACCTTTTTTGGATGGTTCAAAGACCTGTATAATGTGACGAGCCAAGACTCTCATTGTGTCTCTGTGTGGCAGCATGTAAAATAAGTTGTCAAACATTAATCTTCAGTCCTGTCCGCTGTATAGCCTAGTTAACTACTATAAAAATGAAAAAAAAAATCAACGCGCAAACCTAACACACGCTGTTACACTTTTTTGTGTAAAAGTGACCACTTTCACGGAGGTTGAGTAGGTTGGACCACTCAAGGGGCTGGGGAGGGAGGAATTTAAATCTGTCTGGCTGTATGATGAAAAGGGGTCGTAGTGTGAAACTATAATTATGACAATTAGAGGCAATTAGACACGCTCTGTTGAGTCAAGTGCGGTGAGATACTACTTTAACATAACACTTAAGAGAGTGGATGATGGGAAAAAAGACCCCCCCAAAAAATTAAAAACAATTAAAAAATGTTCTTCTCTGGGCTTGTCGTCCTCAAAGTTCCTCGAGGGATTCTATACCGCGACCGGAACGTTAAGGAAATATACAGTTATTTACCCTTAATTAAACAGGAAGAGTGAGAAGAGTTCATTCCCCCTGACTGTTACACAAATCATAGTTCAAACAGAAAATGTGAAACAGTAAGGTTTCACGGGGACTATTTTGCGTATGTGCGTCTGGATAATTAAGGCAATTGCTTCTTTAAACCATAGTAAAGAAAAAAAAAACTGTCTGAAGAATAGATCAACCACCTTAATTTTAATAAAGAAATAAAAATGACCACCCGTCACTCTAGCCCTCCGCTAGCACTTTTTGTGAAACGTCTCAATAAATATGTGTTCTCTGGTTTAACGAGAGTTGAGCTGGCCGGAGCACCTGTGTGGCTTATCTCCCCTAGCTCTAATTACCTGAAGAGTTATCTTAACCTTTACCACCGCATGATTGTAGGCCTTTTCCTTCAGTGCACACTATTTTCGGGAATTTCTAAAAAACTGACTAGGTAAAATCTTTGATATTTATTATTTAGGAAACGGAAGGTGTGCAGATCAGTACAAAAAGGTGCTAGCACAAGAGGGTATCATCAAGCGGGGTTACAGGAAAAGGTTAAGGTGTGAGTAGTAAGGAAGTAAGGGAAATTACTCAGGAAATTCAATTTATTATCAAAACGACTAGCACTTGCAAATACAATTAAAACTTGAAATAAACTGAGCCAGAAAATTCATATTCATTTCATAGTAAAACACAATAGTATTACCACTAGTCTAAAAACTACTTGCTTTACTTGTAATTAAGATTAACAAAACAGTTAAAGCCTCCATTCTTTTTTTCCCGCTCATCCCCAGACCAAACGCTCCAGCCTCTACAGCGTAGCTACTGATTTTTTTTTCTCCCCTCCCCCCCAACCCCGTTTTTTTTTCTATCGTAATCTGTTTGTCCATCCATCCATCTGTATGTCTCTTGATCTGTCTGGCGGTCTCTCTGACTGTCTCTATTATGTCTCTGTCTCTTTGTGTCGGTTTCTGTATGTCTCTGTCTCTCTGTTTATCTGTCTATCTGTCTCTGTCTCTTTCCCTGTCGTCTGTCTGTCTGTCTGTCTGTCTGTCTGTCTGTCTGTCTGTCTGTCTGTCTGTCCGTCTATCTATCTGTCTGTCTGTCTCTCTCTCTCTCTGTCTAACTGTCTATCTTCTCTCTCTCTCTCTCTCTCTCTCTCTCTCTCTCTCTCTATCTCCAACAAATTGAGATGTGGATCATGATTTCAGTTTATTTGAGTTCCTTCTTGGTATGCTGATGCTATGTCGACATCATGTCTGCTCCCTGTCTCTCCTGAGCTTCCACCCTCCCCCTTTTCCCCCACACACGCCTACACACCCACACCCGGATTGGGACAGGAAATTCGACAGACTTTCTGGATTAACAAAATCCTGCACCGGAAAAACAGCGGAACCACACCGGAACAAGTTCGACAAGGAACTCGCATAGATCTAGGCTTAGTTTTTCTTTAGAGCTACATTCTTCCTACACGGCACTCGCATAGATCTAGGCATAGTTTTTCTTTAGAGCTACATTCTTTCTACACGGAACTCGCATAGATCTAGGCTTAGTTTTTCTTTAGAGCTACATTCTTCCTACACGGCACTTGCATAGATCTAGGCTTAGTTTTTCTTTAGAGCTACATTCTTCCTACACGGCACTTGCATAGATCTATGCTTAGTTTTTCTTTAGAGCTACATTCTTCTTACATGTTACTTGCATAGATCTATGCTTAGTTTTTCTTTAAAGCTACACTCTTCCTACACGAAACGCGCATAGATCTATGCTTAGTTTTTCTTTAGATCTATTGCTACTTTTTTCCTACACGGCACGCGCATAGATCTATGCTTAGTTTGTCTCTAGAGCTACATTCTTTCTACATGACAATCGCATAGATCTAGGCTTCGTTTCTCTCTAGAGCTACCACTACGGTTTTCCTACATGGCACTCGCATAGATCTAGGCTTAGTTTTTCTTTAGAGCTACCGGTACATTCTTCCTACACGGGTTGTTGTTGAGTTGATTTAACGTCCCACATCAGCACTATAAGTATTGCTATATTGTGAACGGACTCCACTACGGACGTCTGACAATTTTATGTGCTGCCACATACGAGACAGGGCGGGGATACCATGACTTCTGACACAGACGGTCACATTAAACTGACACTGACCCAACCATTGGGGAGTGCAATCGCCAGGGCTCGAAGCCAGATCTTTTGCGTCAGAGTTGAGTTGGTTTTAAAGTCCAACATCAGCACTATATAGGCTATATTGTGGACGGGTCCCAAGATGGACGTCTGACAATTGTATGTGCTGCCACACACTAGACAGGGCGGGGATACCATGTCTCCTGTCTCAGTTGTTCACATTATACTGACACCGACCCAACTAGTAGGGAACGCAACCGCCAGTATTCGAACTCGGGACCTTTTGCGTCGGAAGCAGATGTTCTACCCCAGAACCACCACGGCCTTTGATGCACAGTTAATTTTAGTCGATACGAAGCCTTCATGTCGGCTCTTTGATATGTATGAGATACACACCAAGAATCTGATTTATGCTTCAAACATGGCTCTACATGACTCGCATATTCATTCATTGTCTGCAGTTCATACAGGGGAAAATACAATATATCGACCCGTAGATCGACAGACATTCTAACATGGGTTTGAGTTTGAGTTTGAGTTTGTAGATTAGCGTCCGACGCCAACACTATAATTATATGCTATTATTGTGGACGGATCCCAAGACTAACGTCTGACAATTTTACTGCTGCCGCACAGATACAATGAGGGGAACTGGCCAGGATTCGAACTCGGGACCTTTTGCGCCAGAAGCCGATGTTCTACTCCTGGGCCACCGCGCCCCCCGCCGCACAGATACGATGAGGGGATACCATGACTCGTGTCTTAGCAGATCAGATTATAGTGACGCCGACCCAACCAGTAGGGGGCGAAATTGGACAAATAAATTGTCGACCGGTCGCGGGTTTCAAACCACGGACCTACTATTTGCAAGACATACGCTCTACCTTTTGTGCCAGTTCCCCCCCCCCCACTTATTTTTTAAGGGTAATCTACACACTCCGACTATGATTTTCACGTTTTGAACACAACTCACACAGTTTTTCATTAGCTCCATACATGCAATGCATACGGTATTACCAGAGAGTGTGAAATGGTGAGAGCTTTCACAGCGATAATTTTACGTAGATAATTAAGGGGGTGGATTCCTTCTTTAAACCTTAGTAAAAACTCAGCCTGAACATCGTTCAAGCACTGTGAGCTCTTTTCGTAAAATGTCTCACTGAATCTATAGTCTCTGGTATAATTTGAGCAGTGAACCGGTAGACATGCTGTCAGGTATTTGCGATTGATGAGATACACACTCTAGGTATATGCTTTGCATTTTCAAACCGACTCGGATATTATTGTTGATAAGATGTGTAGACAGTGTGTTATTGTCTTCACAGATCCAACAAATACAACATTGTGTTACAGATCCCCAATCAAGCCTTGCAGTATCTTTTTCCAACAGTTATTTCAAATGTTTTGTGAGATGGTTACCCTAACTTTTACAAATGATTCATTCTACAATGTTGGCACATTTTTGTCATTTCATTTAGAATTCACGTTCAAGTCATTAGTTTTTTATATTCAAGATTTAAATGATACAAAGCACTACTGTATGAAGTTATGTAAATCTGTTTATATCACACCTTTGTCCATAGTGCTAACAATTGATTAACCAAATAATACAACAATTTATCTTAAAACCTATATATTTATCTATCTATCTTTCTATGATAATCTATCTATCTATCTATCTATCTATCTATCTCTCTATCTATCTATCTATCTATCTATCTATCTATCTATCTATCTATCTATCTATCTATCTATCTATGTATCTATCTATCTATCTATCTATCTATCTATCTATCTATCTATCTATCTATCTATCTATTTATCTACCTACCTACCTATCTATCTAAAAAAATTGCAATCTTTATATTTTTGTTTTGTTTATATCTATCACACTTTCCATTAATAAACGTAAGTGTAGATCTAAATATAATGCATTCAAATATCCCAGCCCTAATTTCAATGCCTACAATGTGTCCGCTGTAGCACGCTATTTCTTCCCTCCATCAACAATCAATAAACCAAGGCCTTTGTTAAAGTATTTTAGTAATTACGGTACGACTCTTAATACCCCGGTTACCATGGAAACTGAGATCTAATACCGAGAATAGAAAGAGTGTTCTCTACAAACAAAAATATAGAGGGGATTAGAAAAAAATTTCCGTCGAACCTCCCTTCTTTATCCTCACAAGTAGTCTTTTTTCACATATCCCTGCTTGGCCTCTCTTTCCTTCATTCCTTCACAAAAAAAAATACTTTGTAAAGAATTATCCGACCTATGTGTATTTGTCTTCCCCCTTCTTCCTTTTTATTTCTGTTCCCTATCTGGCTGCCTGCCTGTCTGTCTGTCTGTCTGTCTGTCTGTCTGTCTGTCTGTCTGTCTGTCTGTCTGTCTGTCTGTCTGTCCGTCTGTTGGCCTGCCTGTCTGTCTGTCCTCTCCTCTCTCTGTCTATCTGCATTTCCTCTTCTCCCATTCCACAATAGCCTTTCTTTTGTCATCAAGCGTGAGTAGGCAGAGCTTATTTTCGGAAACTTTAGACGTCTCTATTTAAAAGCTTTGGTTTTCAGAAGCGTTTTCTGATATCTTTTTGTTTTTGTTTCGTTTAGATTTGTTTTGTTTTTCGGGGGAAAAGGGAATTTTTTTTTCGGGGGAGGAGATGCGCGCTGTCTTTTTTGTTCTCTTCAACGCCTCCATTTATGAATAATCATAATCGTTAAAAATGTTCCATTTCGCAAAAGCCATGGATATAACATAAGTGGCAGTAATTGAAGCAATAGTGTGTATACAGAAACAACAGTAGACGTACAGGGATTAGAAGCTGTTGTAGAAGTTGAACAGTTGTAGTAGAAGTAGTAGTAGTAGTAGTAGTAGTAGTAGTAGTAGTAGTAGTAGTAGTAGTAGTAGTAGTAGTAGTAGTAGTAGTAGTAGTAGTAGTAGTAGTAGTAGTAGTAGTAGTAGTAGTAGTAGTAGTAGTAGTAGTAGTAGTAGTAATGGTAGTTGTAGCAGCAGTAATGAAAATTACAGTGATTACTAATTACAGTACGAGTAATAATAAGTAACCTGTAACGTTAGTTTTAGCTAGTGAAGTAAATTAGTAACAATAACGCTGTCTGTTGAAGCTGAACAGGCGGATAGAGATCTACGGATGCTCTCAGTTGCTAATGATTAAGAAAAAAAGAACTAGATTAAAAGAAGCAATCGCAAACATAGATCTAGCCTTTCGCCCACAGATAGAAAAAAACATAAAATAGAAAGACAAGAATAGACAGAAGGTCTGGGCGCTATTGATTTATACGAAAAAATACGAAACGAAAACGAAACCAAAACAACGGAAGTATCTGGTAAAGGTTTTTACAAACCGAAATGCATTGACTGAGTATATGTTTTACTAGAAAGGATACCAGTACCAGTAGTATTTCTCTTGGTAACCAGACAGAAAAGAGAGGATAAAGGATACCAAAACAGACAAAGATACAAAGGATTGGGAGAATAAAAAGGAGATAGATGTATTTTCACACAAGACAGATCCGTCGACAATAAAAGTCAAATTCCCGCCATGATTAGAGACATTGGATATCAAGCACAAATCTGCGGTATCTTACAGCGCGTCCTTAGCCAACTCATTAGCATATTCTTACAACAAGGTGTAACCGTTGTACTGTAAGTACGCCTCAATGATTCGTAAGTACAACATCGTAGTAGCTTAAATGCGTCTAAAGCCTTGTTTTCGCATATCTTAAAGAGTTGTTAAGGATACGGCGAAGTTAAACTTACGGCTCAACATCATTGATTACTATTTATTGCATTTTATGTACAGCTGGACTCAGCATTAGTACCAGACACACAAACTGAGCCATGTCGCCGATATTTTGTGGACCAGCGCCTATGACATTTCGGTTTGATGTTGTTTTTTTTCCTTTTGTCTCCAGCGGAAATCACATGGCTCCATTTTGGCCTTGTTTATCAGCCCCAAAATAACTGATTTTTTGGGCTGTTGTGTTAATATGTAATTTCATCAGTCCATTATTATCTTCATTTCCGCCTTCCCTCCTAAAACGCTCTCTCTCCCTCTTCTATTTATCTCTCTGTTTCTCTGCCTCTGCCTGCATGTCTGTCTGTCTCATTTTCGTTCGCCCTCCTTTCTTTTTATCACGTCATATCTGTTATATTCTCGTTTTCATTTCACATAATTATAACATTATCTTTCTCCAGTCTTTGGTTCTCTCTCTCTCCCCCATTTCTCATTCTCTGTCTCTCCCATTTCCGATTCTCTCTCTCTCTCTCTCTCTCTCTCTCTCTCTCTCTCCCGTTTCTGATTATCTGTCCCTGTTAGTCAGTCTGTCTGTCTGTCTGTCTGTCTGTCTGTCTGTCTGTCTGTCTGTCTGTCTGTCTGTCTGTCTGTCTGTTTGTCTCTCTCTGTTTCTCTCTCTCTCTCTCTCTCTCTCTCTCTCTCTCTCTCTCTCTCTTTCTCTCTCCCTTTCTCTTTCACCCACACATACTCTCTGTGTTAGCTAATCGCAATCTCTCTCAGTGAGGAAAACATTCAAAGTTTTTACTTTAGGTTTTTTCTAAGACTAATTTGAGTGCTTACGTAATTCATTTTCAGCACTATAAACAAAGTTTTCTAAAAATGTATCCTACGCCTTAGTTTTTCTACAAGATTTGTGACAATTGGGTCGGTGTCAGATTAAGTGAATCTTGCACGGACACGAGCCTGCCCTGTGATTCGACCTGTGTCTCGTGTGTGGCAGAACATACAATTGTCAGATGTCAGTCTTGGGGTCCGTCCACAATAAAGTCTATATCTCGCTGATGTTGGACGTTAAACCAACACAGTTCAACTCAATTCAATATGGGCTATATTATTTATGGGTCCCAAGAAAAACGTCTGGCAAATTCACGTGCTGCCACACTGAGACAGTGCGGGGATATCATGAGTCCGTTCTTAGCCGGTCTCATTTTTACTGACACCGAGCCAACCAGTAGAGGAAGAAATCGTGCAGTTAAATTTTTGTCCGATCGTGTGTTTCGAACCAGCGAACTCCCGATTGGGAGACCGGCACTTTTCTTTAATTACAGGCCATGGCTAGGCAAACAGTAGTAGATTTATAAATATAGGCCCCAACAACTTGGGATATCAGTTCTGCTGATGTAGGTGCAGAAATCGTTGGGATCTATCCATTCCAAGGACGTGTATAGTTATAGCTCTATGGTCGATTCCTAACACAAGCAAAGCCAAATCTCGCCGAACTCCACCGTTGGCCGTTATTCCAGACGAGGGCCATTGTTTGTTAATCACCAACATAAGCATGGACTGTAGCCCGTCTGGGAACCGCACCATCTGCGAATCGTACTGTCTGGGAACCGCGTAGTCTGGGAATCGCCCAAGTGGTCGTTATGACTCACATTCGTTAATTTTTTGTATCGTTTTTTCCCTTGATTGTTCTTTCTATTAGCATTACATGCAGACTATTAAATTATTGTGTTTCTGGCAGCACCACTAATGACGCAAGCTTTGATCGCCGATGATAATGTTTGCACATGTATGAGCTGCTCGAACATGGATTGCTCATTTGGCAGTTGTAATGGTGGGGACTTAACAACCATCATACATTACATGGCCGGGCACACAAGGAGAGGTTTGTGCTATTCATTATGCAGCTAATGTAGAGAGCATTTTTGGGCCTGGAGATTGGAGATGGAGGGAGGGAGAGAAAAAGAGAGACAGGCAGAGAGACAGAGAGGTAGAGAATGAGACAGTGAGGGAGGGAGGGAGGGGGGGAAGACAGACAGGCAGGCAGACACAATGAAAGATGAAGTGAGGAAGACGGAGTCGGAGAGAGAGAAAGAGAGAGAGAGAGAGAGAGAGAGAGAGAGAGAGAGAGAGAGAGAGAGAGAGAGAGAGAGAGAGAGAGA